>JAEUYN010000186.1:0-119429 GCA_018257835.1 Euura lappo
ACGCTCAGCCGTTTCCGAGAAATAAATTTATGGAAATTTCCCTGCCTTTATCTACCTTCCACGTTAACGGCGTGACAGCGAGCGTCGTGGCGCAGCGGCAGCGGCTTCGCTTGATAAGCGCGCGGTCGCTGGATCGAATCCCGCCGCGGATTCTTTTTTTTTTTTTTTCCTCCTTCAAATCAATCAAAAAATCATATATAATTTAATATTAATTTGTGTCTTCACAAATGTTTATTTTGGAAATAATTTGAACACCTTATTTTGTAACAGGAAAAGGATTCTGAAAAAACTGTACAGGAGGTTGAAAAATGAATACTTTTATTCCCAGTATTGTATATAAGTATTCGGTAAACTTTTTTTTTTATTCAATATCTTCATCTTCGAGGGACGAAGGACTGCACGAAGTAGGGTGATACAGGTCGTAGAAACACGGGAAACAGTAATTCTTGCGGCATCTTGCGCACGTGATGAATGCCGTATTTTCGCACTCGCAGGGTTTTTGTAGAACATCTACCGCAAAACAGACTTGGTTCACGTTCATGAACGATGTCCTGATACGAATTTTGTTACTTTTCTTTGTCGAATTCGGTATTTTCTTTTAAAACGCTTGACCCACGTATCAGACGCCTTGAATTGCAAATCAGGAAATTGGCTGGCAGCAGCTAGAGCCCATTGCTGCAAGTTCCTCGTCGTGACTTGTTGGTTGGATTGACGGGCTTCTACGAAGCGATCATGGGTCCATGTATCAATCGTTGCGTATTTATCATTCGTGGAACCACCTTGTTGAATTTGTTTCTCCCATCTCTTCAACTGGTCCTTGCTCTTCAACCGGGAAGCTCCCTTTTTTTGCAGACTTTGTAGGCTCCATTTTGGGTGCTGTTTCGCCATATTAACCACCTTTATTTTATAATCCAGTGGGACGTCATCCTTATCGGATCTTGATTTTTTTTCAGCGGGAATGTACTCGTCGTCGTCTGCTTGTAATCCAGAATCTTTGACTTCTTCGTAGAGGCCTTCTTCGTTGGGTTCATCACAAGTAATAAGTTCGTCCTCTATAACGACAATATTGTCCGCTACAGTTTCCAATATCGTATTGTATAATTTTTCTCCGATCTTCATATGTGCTTCTGCAATCACTGCGGGAGGTTCCGTGGCGACCTTATCATTTTCGAGGAGGAGCTGTTCACAATATACTAGCGCACCTTTCAATTGTATTTTTGAATCTTCAATAGTCCGGGCATTCAAATCACAATCAGATTCACTTTCTTCGGCCGTCGAAGGCCCAGGCACATCACTTTCACGTATAAAATCAGACATTTCGAATTATTTGGAGTATCACGATGTTTATACTTCGAGACCTAACAAACGAATGCAGTTTCAAACGGTTGCCAGGACTCCCGTTTCCCCTCCTACTGACCGGAATCTTTTGTTCGCGTGCACCTGGCCCTAGCAGGTCAGAACCTGACCCAACAAATACCCAGAAGTACAAGTCACTGCCTGCAGAATATGAGGGAGTTCAATTTTTCACGGAAGTGATGAAAGGAACGAACGGTGCCTTATATACGTATAAAAGTACACGTATTTGTGAAGACACAAATTAATATTAAATTATATATGATTTTTTGATTGATTTGAAGGAGGAAAAAAAAAAAAGAATCCGCGGCGGGATTCGATCCAGCGACCGCGCGCTTATGAAGCGAAGCCGCTGCCGCTGCGCCACGCCGCTCGCTGTCACGCCGTTAACGTGGAAGGTAGATAAAGGCAGGGAAATTTCCATAAATTTATTTCTCGGAAACGGCTGAGCGTCGCACCTTGTTATTTGCACCTGTTATACCTGTGACGTCAACCTTCACGTGTACCAAAGAAGAACCGAATCGGCAACCTACTAAGTTGGCCCTCCCCTTGTGAGATTGACTTCATTCCTCTCAATCCTTATCCTGTCACTTATCCCTGTCCCCCCCAACTCCAGGGTGTGCTGCTTTTCCCGGTACTGATGAAGCTGAAGTTCCTACCGAAGTGAACTTGGCCCCCCAATATATGCCAAATTTTTTTATTTTTTTGCCATCGTTTGTCCTTCGTTTGCCAATGTTTGCCATATATTTATTTTCGTTTGCCCCTTTTAACTTTAGGAGTTATCCGCTTTCGAAAATTGGGGGGGCCAACTTCGTCAAATCGGCCCCCCAACATATTCCAAATTCAATAAAATTTTTGCCGTTGATAGTCTATCGTTTGCCAATGTTTGCCATATATTTATTTTCGTTTGCCCTTTGTTAGATGAGGAGTTATTCGTTTTTGAAATCTACTTTACGAAGTTGGCCCCCCACTAAACACCAAATTTAATGAATTTTTCGCCATCGATTGTCCATCGACTGCCCTCGTTTGCCATATCTTTATTTTTGTTTGCCCCTTTTGTCCTCAGAAGTTATTCGCTTTTAAAAACTATCTTCAAAAAATCCAATATCACTTTCCAATATTTCCAATATCGACTGGCTGGAACTGGAAAATGGGAGAGATACCTATGCCGATTCGAAGAAGATCGTGGTCTTTTCGATGAGAAGCGGATTTGTTTCTAACCAACTTCAAAAAAAGGAGGAGGTACTCAATTCGGTTGTATTTTTCATTTTTTTTTTCTATGTTTGTTATCTCAGAACTCCGTCATTCATAAACCGATTTGCGAAATTGTTTTCTTATTTGAAAGGATATATTTTCAGATTAGTCCCATAGAGATTTCATCAAAATCGGTTGAGATAATGTCGTTTTTTTTTTCAATTTTGGATGGGATGAAAAAGGTCAATCTAGTACAAAGTAAATGCCTGTTACACGCGGAATCACAAAAAAACGTGTAACTGGATGCAAAAGTGGACGAACGTGTCGACTGATTGTCAGCCTCGTCTGAGGAGCGATCACGCACAGTTTCACTGATCAGCCTATACCTTCATTAATTATTAATTTGAATATTGACATGGGTTCAGCGTAAAAATATATAAATTATAGTTGTACTGGTTTGTTATTTAGGTTATAATGATAGCAAACACATGATAACGTTCTTCGGGTGATTTTGGCTTTTTGAAACCTCCGACATTAGCTGGTAAACTAAATATCTAACTTACGACCCCAGTTCTCTCTCTAAAGTAAATCAAATTATCAATAAATCACACTTTATTCAAAAATTCCCGGATTATTAGTATCATTTTATTTTCTATTGGCCCGTGGCCGCTCGGGCTAATAGAAATGATGAGACAATTGGATCTATTCGCCTGGAATTTCTAGGCCAATTGACATCACTTTCTATCGGCCCGATATCGGTCGGGCCAATAGAAATTTCTACTATTGGCCTGACATTTTCAGGCCAATAAGTATTGATAAGAGGACGGCCGGCCAATACCTATTGGCCCAGGTCAATAGCTATTAGCCTGAAATCTCTATTGGCCTACGACATATACAGGCTCCATATCCCTTTTCGGATGCATCTCCAAATCCGTGTAAGGTGATGCTGGTCGTTTCGTTGTTTGGATTGAAATCTACAGGTTTCACCCGTGGGGCAAGAATCTTAGGCATTGAAAATGTTTTTTAAATTACTAGACGCTCTTTCGACGAAGCGAGCAATTTTCTGCCCCCGAATGCACAGTTCATGCTCTATGTGTACATGGTTAGGTGATTTGTAAGGTACCACGTTTGGTACTACGAGTATGAACAAGTTACGTGTGTGGTGTATTTCGCGTCTTCGTCAATTCTAAATGTAAAAATGAATGAATGTCAATAATTCGCGTAATGTTGAATCGCTTAGTTCCACAATTTAAGAAATCAGAAGGCGTTATTCACTTGAGAATAAAGTTTGCATCTTTTTTTTAGGTTATGTCACTTTTCATTGCTGGCAAACACATCTTGATTCACCATGAAAACGCTTCAACGTTCAGATCGTTGTTGCAATCCATTCGATATCGAGAATCACAAGATTAGGAAGGGATTACGACGATGTTCAGTGACTTTGTGTCAAGCTTTGAACCTGACTGCGAGGAAGTTATTGTGTTCAAGCTGTAGGAAGAAATTATCAAAAACGGTTCCAACACCCACTGTAAATGACGATAACCACCTCAGGGATGAGTCCAATATTGACGATCGCGCAGTATGTGCAATTATCAATCATAATGGTTCCACTATGGAAGTCGAAAGAGCGGATGATATGGACGTGGATGATTTTCCTTCCCAAGAATTTCCGATTCCGAAAGAAAACAGTACGTCGAAAATTTTGCTGAGTCAATGGAGTAAATAAAAATTTCTTCATCTTTTATGTTATATATCAGATTATCATCAATTCGATTTTGATTTTTACAATTCAGGTTCAGAAGTTAGGTTCAACCGAGTTGTTATCTCAATTGAGTATTAATACTCGACTCCCCGTAATCAATGATGCCCTTGCAAGGTTGGATCAGTCTCCAATCCCCCCCAAAAAATCGAATAATATACCATGGATTCAGAAAAAGGTGGAGAAAATATCTGAGAATTTGAAATCATCCTTGAGAGTTGATTGTAATACAACACTCAACAGCGATACCCGTGATCTCAGAGATATCCTCGACAGATTGAAAATCAAATTTCATGATGAAGAGACTACCAGATCCGAAAAAATTCAAATACTTACAGTGTTACCATCTCATTGGAGCACAGATAGAATGGCTGAAACGATGGATGCAACGAAATATGAAGCGAAACGAGCAAAAGAACTTGGTAAAACTAAGGGGATATTGGCTATGCTAGATAAAAACTTAGGTAAAACAAATACCACAACTGTAGGAATTGAAATATTGATTACACTCGCTTTATAATTATAATGATGATAATGATGATGCTCATAGGTCGCCCTCTACCTGAAGACACCAATAAAATTGTTCAGCAATTTTACAACGATGATCAGGGCACTAAACTTATGCCAGGGATGAAGGATTTTGTGTCCGTTAAAAATGATGAAAACGAACGAGTTCATATCCAAAAACGGCTGATTCTGTCGAATTTGAAGGAATTTTTCGTGGAGTTTCGACGAGAGCACCCAAATGTTACTGTCGGGTTCTCGAGCTTCGCATCATTGAGACCTAAGCATTGTGTTTTAGCAGGCGGTAGCGGCACACATACTATTTGTGTCTGTCCGATACATCAGAATGTGAAGCTCATGATGTTGGGTAATTACTACATCAATCATTCTCATTTTTTCCGATCATTCGATAGTACAACTTCTCTTATCTTTTCGTTTATTAGGAGCAAATTTGAAGATTCACCTCAGCCTATAAATCATTATAGTGACTGTATCAAATTGGTGATATGTCCTGATCCATCCCCAAATTGCCACCTCGGAAATTGTAAAGATTGCCTAGGTACTTCAGTACTGCACGACTTACTGAAAACAATATTCGAGGAGAATGATATTTCCAATGTGGTTTATAAAAATTGGACGTCTACCCCTCGTACAAGCTTAGAGGAATCCATCAAAAAATCCAAAGACTTTGTGAATACATTTTGCAAAAAAATTGAAGATCTTGTCACACATGCTTTTATTGCTAAACAGCAGGCATCTTTCATGAAGGAGACACGAGAGTCACTGCAAGAGAACGAATTCCTGGTTGTTTGTGATTTTGCAGAAAATTACGCATTTGTAGTGCAAAATGCAGCACCAGGTAAAATAAAAAATTTGTCAAACCACTAGTGATTTCAAAAGATACTCTTTCCATACAATTCCTCGATGATTAATACATATTGAAATTCGCTGCACTCTCTGGGTATAATAGTAGCTATGTTTTACGAACTACTAGAGTGGCGCATGATCGAATTGGTGAAACCGAACGTTTTCAAGAAAAATGACCCTCATTTGACGCTTACAATTTGATCCTGTGTTAATTTCAGTTTTAAAAATTAAAAAATTCCGAATTAAGTGAAAAAAAAATAGAAAAAAAATTCGGCCCACTTTTTCCTTAACAGGGGCTCTTTTGTATCATCCAATGGATTTTTGAGAATTTTTTCAGATTTTTAAAAAGGGGCTTTCTCAAAAAAATTGAAAAATTTATAACAAATTAACGGTTTTATAGAAAAATCTAAAAAAAAATTCAGGACGCGTTTTTTACTGAGTAGAATGAGAAAAAAAAATATGAAAAGATTTTGAGATTGTCGGGGTTTAAGACTGGTCGAGTTGGCGTGGAATGCCCCAAATGTAAATATGTGTCTTTCAAATTCACGCAGAACGGGAAAAAATCAGAAATATTTCGGAGTCATTGTCAGTTTGTCATCTTTCAAGTACTTGTATTGATTTTTTTTCTAGTTGAAGATAGTTCATTATGAGAAGGACTGCCTTTGTTTCAGAAGACAGGTGTGATGATGCCGATTATGTGCCTGAAGCTGAATCCGAATCCGATCATTCAGAGGATGACGAAGTGAACGAAAATTCAGATGATTGTTCGAATCAGGCTGAAGAAATACCAATAAGTTCGACTCCGAAGTTGAATTCGCCAGCGGTGAATGTTGATGATTTTGCAGGTGCTGTAGATGTACGTGAGATACCGGACGTATCAAACGCTGAGCTCGCGAAGAGGTATTTTTGCGCATTCTGCGATAAACGCCCGATAAAATATGCTCGTCACCTTATAACCGTTCACAAGGATAAAGAGGAAGTAAAGGAGTTTAAAAAATTGCCAGAAAAATCACAAGAACGGCAAGAATTGATCGCTAAACTACGTCATGACCACGTATTAATTTTCAATCTCAGTGAGATGTCAAAAGACAAAGGATTACAAGTCGGTCGGCGACCAAATAAACATATCGTGCTCTAACTGTTATAAATTCGTTGTGAAATTGAATCTACGTCATCATTACAAAATATGTTCCGACGACAAGCCTACGAACTGTCGAGGTATTCTAGCCAAAAGCAGAAGGATAATGGGACGGATGAAAAATCAGCGATCAGCGTAGTGAAAAACTCAATATTTTCCTTCTTAAGGGACGATGATATCACAGCTGAAATTCTCTACGATGAACTCATCATACTATACGCCAATACTTTGAGTGAGAAGTATCCCACAGAGGAAGATCATGCAATGATACGTCAGAAATTGACAACTATCGGCCGTTTTCTGAACGTCCTTAAAGAGATCAATCCAGAAATTAAGAATTTTTCGAATCTCTTTACGGCAAAGAATTTTGATTTGTGCATCGAACGCGTCAACAAAGTTGCTGGAATAAGTGAAGACTACTGCGTTTTCAGATCGCCTACAACCGCTACAAGCATTGGGATTTTATTGAAAAAAGTCGGAATCTTTTTAGAAACGCTATACATCAAAAGGGAGGATCACGAAAAGAAGAAACAAGTGAAGGATTTTCAGAAACTGATTGAAAAGGGTTTTAAAATCATCAATCGTCGAGCAGCTGAGACTCTCGTCAGAAGAAAAAGACTGAAGGATAATGTTCTCCCATCTAAAAACGACATTCAAAAATTCACAATTTACTTGGAAGAAAAACGCATGCAGGCATTCGAAAAGCTGCAAAAAAAATTTCGGTACGACTATTGGTTACAATTAAGTGAAATGACATTGTTAGCCATCCAAGTTTTCAATAGACGTCGTCAAGGGGAAGTATCTAAGATAAAAATCGAAGATTATCGAGCCTACAAACGTCTCGACAAAATAACTGATAGAGATATGTACGAAAATCTTTCCGAAAAATGCAGGACGATCGCTGAGACATATGTCAGGTTTGAAATTCGTGGCAAGCTAGGACGCACCGTGGGAATCCTAATGCGAGATGAGATACTTCAGAGTGTAGAAGTCATCTTAACTCTCCGAAATATTGCTGGGGTGCCAGAAGATAATCCTTACGTGTTTGGCCTCAAACCTTCGAACGATAGACGACATGAACGCTTATATGCGTACGAGCTGATGCGAAAACACTCTGGACTCTGTGGCGCAGAAATCCCGGAGTCTCTACGTGGCACAAAATTGAGGAAGCACATCGCCACATTGTGTGCTGAATACAATCTGAGTGATTCGGAATTAGTAGACCTTGCAAACTTTTTGGGACACGCAGCCAAAATACACCAGTCTCACTACAGACAACAAG
Organism: Euura lappo; assembly: GCA_018257835.1. Classification (NCBI taxonomy): domain Eukaryota; kingdom Metazoa; phylum Arthropoda; class Insecta; order Hymenoptera; family Tenthredinidae; genus Euura; species Euura lappo. The sequence continues at coordinate 8,098 of JAEUYN010000186.1, forward strand.
CTGCAAGAGACATCGTGGGTGTTTCTCAATTTTTGGAAGCGGCTAGCCGGAAAGATGTACCAGCAAACATCGGGAGCAGTAGCCACAACACAGGTCGTGCAACTCGACAGCGTGATGCTGATAGAACATTATGGACATCACAAACGTCTCAAGACACTAGTGCTCTTCCAACCGATCGTGATGGTACAATACTATTTCGATATTCAGATAATGTCCTAATTTCACTGGTCAACTAAATTGAATCACCTTTATTGTTTTACATTACAGAAAGCTTCTCAAGTAACGTCGGAGACAATTGCGGACCTGTAGTACCAGTGTCTAATTCCAATGGAATACGACAAAGAAATCAACGACTCCGTAAGTTGCACCGAAATAAGTATATTGTTCCAGAACAATTATGAACCAAGCGCAGTGATGTTTATTGTTCGCAAGACTACTAATTTACCTATAATTTTTCAGATGTTCTTGGTCTAAACCTTATCAACTTATGTTTGGGACCTCAAGAACCTTGATTTGTCTAAACTTTTTACCTCGCATATTGTGCACTAAGATTGAAAAGTTCACAAAGTTTTAGTCTCTTGGGCTTGCCGGAAATTTAACACAAAAATATTAAACAATAGTGTACACCACGAAACACAAACTTCGGACAAACCGAATTTTCAAGGGCCCAAACAACGGTTACTGGTGAAATTTCGCCCGACTACAAATCAATATCAATATTATAAAATCAATATGAACCCCTGTAAGAAATAACTATATAAATAGATACATGACTAATAAATTGAAAAGACTTCAACAATCGAAGTCACTTTTGAGACGTGATTTTTTTAGTTCGGAGAGTGAAAGTAAAAAAACCGTTAATTTCTACAGTTATTTTTTAAGTATTAAAATCTTTGTTTTCATTATCCACGAATTCAAATAGTAACTTTTTCTAACCAAATCTACATGAAACTTGCGTTTACGTACCTACATACATTTCATATTACCGTCGAAGTTCTACTCATGATACAAGAACATAATACATTTTATAGTAAGTTGTAACGTGGCAAATGAGTTGCCCGTTGTGGCATCCCTCAACGCCGCGGAAGGCTTGCAAATATCCTCGCGCGACTCTCGGTACCGCGCATAGAATTAAGAAACTGTACCGAAGGGTCACGTGGTTCACCGGAGCAAGGAGCGACCCCACCCCGCTTCCCCGCTGGCCTACGAGCTGACGCGGGGAAGACGAGTCTAGCCATCTTGGCCAAATTCAGTCGAGTCAGCTTCCATCTTGGATTCTAAGCTAGTAACAGCAACTTGTTGCATCGCGCTTCCGAACCCAAGTTTTCGAGCCTTTTTCGAGTCTTCCGAGTCCGAAACCCCTCGCAAACTCCTGTGAACTGCATTGTGCTGTTCGAGCACCATAATCTGTGCGAATCCGTTCTCCTGTGAACCCGTGAGCCCTGCACCACGAATTCGCCGGACCGCAGGCCACGCCGCGACCGGCTCCCTTGCCCACCGTCGTCCCCCAAGCGTGTTGAGTGCCCCAAAAGGACCTGGCCACGCCAGTGTTGGAATACCAGAGTATCGTCGACCCCAAGGTAGGATCTTTTACGTCCCTATTTTCGTCCCCTGCGCTGCGAGACATCTGTAATAACTTCGTCTAGGTGGGATCGGCCGTCGCCGAAGCCGTTGGAGCCTGAGACGAGGATCTCATCGATACGGAAAGTATCCTAGATCCGCTAGGATCGTTTCTGCCTGCTTTTTGGTTCTTGCATCGCTTGTATTTTCAGCCTCTTCACCCCCTACTACCGGAATCCCGACCCCACGCGCCTCCGCGAACGGTCGAGTCCCGATACCGCCGTTTTACCGGTCTTCCTCTCATTTCTATTTGAATTTTGCTCGTGTGTGTTCCTGTGTGCGTGTCCGTGTGATTCGCGCCTGTAGAGGTGATCCCTGTTGAGACTCACGCTCTACGTAGGGTGCGCAGAATCACCGCGCACGCCGCGTCATTTCAACCGTCGCCGAGCTGCGGCTCGCCGTACGCCGTGGTTGGAATCCTGACTATTTCTTGTGTCCGTCCGATATCATCCCGCTCTACGTTACCGTCCGTATTATTCGACCGGGTGAGTTGAGCGTCGATCTAGCGCGGTAGCCCTCGTCCCCGTTGAGATGAGTGCGCTACGCGGTCTGCGCAGGGATCGCGCGCACTCACCGCTGCGAGTCAGCTGCCGTGAATCCACAGTCCGCTGTGCGATCCGGCTGACGTACCCTGTACCGTTCCCCCACCGCCCCTCGCCCTCCTCCTGGCCCGTGCCCAGTCGAGTCGAGCGGCCGACTTGTAAATAGTAGAATATAATCTGTATTGGCTCTTCTAGCCCGATCCGTTTTTCACCCCCGAGATCGCCTAGTATCTCGGAGGGATTGTTAACTTCCACGTTTTCTTGAATAAATACGTTTTATAATTGTTCACCAACTTACACAGGGTCTACTATCTTCGCCCCCACGTTCCCCTCTACCAAACACTGTCTAGCCGGCCTCCCGTCTCCTTCAACCCCTATTTCCTACCCTCATCCCCGCGGAAACGCGGCGATTAGTTCCCGTAAGGAACTTGGCGCCCAAATCTTTATTATTTCTTTTGTTTAATTTTAGTCCCGTTATCCACGTTGGGTTTCGGCTTCTTTTGCTAGCATTGTGGACGGGGTTGGTTTCCAAACAACCCCGAAAGCGTGTTACAAAGTGAATAATGTATTCTGATTTGAATGTACCGTACCTGCCTCCGGAAGTGGTACAGACGAGGATGATCCTCCAAAAAGTAATGCAATAGATTTATTGTTATCTTTACAAATATTCACAGTGAAATTAGTTCGCTTTATTACATAACATTTCATTAAATTTCTCTTTGGCAGAGAAAAAGCGCCCATGCAGACGCGTAGCTCTTTCAGAAAGTGGTTCCGACGAGAGCGAACCTCCATCAAGTAATCTTATGAATTAATATTTTTCTTTGCGAATGTTCAGAGTGAAATTATTGTCGTTCAATGATCCTAATACATAAAATTTATCTTCGGCAGAGAAAAGGGGTTTGTGCAGACGTGTAGCCTGGGACTCAAGTGAGATCGAGATCATCAAGAGGAACTTTAGCCGTCACCTATCGAAGATGAATTATCCTCCAAAAACGGAAATAGAGGCAGTTATCGCTGCGAACAAAGATGTATTGGGGCAACGTCACTATAAGCACATCAAGGCTTGGATGAGCACCCAATATAAATTACCTAAGCATAAGTAAAACAGTTGATAAACATGTTTCATATTCCCTTCATAAAATAACGGTGGACGCGTGTGAACTCGCACGGCGAGTTTTTTCTCTCGAGCCGCGAGTTTGATTATTGACCCCTTTGTAACGGAATGCTTATTTTACTTAATGAATTTTAATTATTGAAATATATTTTAAGGTGGAATTAATTATTTATTCAACAAAATCTGAGGATGGGGTCTAAATAACTTGGATACACATTCAATTTCTAGTAATCTACGGTATAATCAATTTTATTCATGAACAAAGTGATTTCATAGGTCAATGTTTTTTTATGTAATGAAGCTATTTCAAATATTGTGTAAATATAAATCTTGCGTGTAAAATTGTATATAAAGAAAATCAAATAATCATAATTTATAATCTTTCAAGTCAGAATTTCAGAGGTGTAGAAGTGTATACGTTAAAAATAAAATGATGCCTAAAATTAATGAGTGAGGATGAATGATTATGGGTTGAAAGAAATGAATGTGGTTGGCCAGACCAAATACGTGTTCTTCTGTGCTGCTTGTAGATCTTTGAGTCCTTTGTAGATTGTGAAGCTTTTCGTAGATTTTGTAGTTCTTGTTGATGATTGACGAAATGTGTGAATGAAAATTGAAATCAGACTTGTATGTGCGAGAACAGAGCGTAAATAGGTGTTATCTCTTCGCTGGCCGGACGTCGAGAGAGCGAGTTCTTATATTCCCTTTAGTCCCTCGATTCGTATTTAGTCTCGAATCCGAGTTATTTGACTTCGAGACTATATTTACAGATTTGGCGGTATATTTGAATATCCTTATTCGTCACATCCTCCCCCCAAAGAAGGATTGCTGTGTTCCAAGATCGTTGACGTAGATAAGTTTGATTGGTGAACAGGAAGACTTCTTTAAATCTTCAAGTTACATCCATCTTAAGCGAATAGTCATCTTTCCTCGTAAGGTCGTCAATTGTTTGTTTCATCCCTTTGGCCAATAGTCATCTTTTTCATTAGGTCGTTGATCGTTTTGTCACATCGTCATTACTTTTGGTGTTCTATACAATTCGTCATACAATCACATTTTGAAGTTCCAGTCCAATTCGAAATGCTGCTTCGTTGTTCTTCTTCTTCAGTTGTTTCTTCTTGTTTTTATTGTTTTTTGTTAGTAATGAGCGAATGTAATGATCATGGATGACGTGAATGATTTTGTTTCTTGACATGCCTAGGTTATTATACTTGCTATAATTATGTACATATATATATATATATATAAATAAAAAAAAATAAAATTAGAACTAGAAAAACTGGTTATGGCATCAGAATCACAGGCTGTAGATGTTGTCAAACTAATTTCTTAGCGAATTCGCTACGTCAAAATATTCCTGAATATAAAAATATATTCACAATCAAGTGATGAGGGTCATTGGCATGGCACATATTTCTTCAGATTGTATCGGTTATATATTCCTTTAATTATTGTTGGATCGTTTATATCTACTAATTTGTAAGCATTGTTGTTGAAGTTCTGAATAATCCGATACGGTCCGTAAAATAAATGAAAAAACTTGTGAGTTTTCTTCGAGTCGGCATCTGAAGGATATGGTACTTTCAATAATACCAAATCATCTACTTCTAACCTGATTTTAGATTTGATTTTTTGTTGTTTTGCACGAATTTGAAATTTATTCGTCATGTTCTGTCTTGCTATTATTATTTTTTCTTGATGCGATAAATTTGGATTGTGAGGAAAATTAATTAATCTTGTTATAGCTTTTTGCGGATCAGTTCCAAAGTGTAGTTCGTATGGAGTGAATTCAGTTGTGTGATTTGTCAATAAATTGAGCATTTCATTAATATGAGAGAGTTCGTTTGCTCATCTTGTGTGAGTTTCGTTGCAATAAGTTCTAAAATATCTTCCCAGTTCTCTCATAGTACGTTCAACAGGATTTGATTTCGGATGACGAATTGACGAGTATATGACTTGTATGTTTTGTTCTTCTAATGAAATTCTCCATCGCTGGGCAGTGAATTGAGTCCCGTTGTCTGATAAAATTCGGTTTGGTTTACCTACGTTAATAAAATAGTGGTCAAACAATTTGCGGAGACTAGCTTGAGTGGTTGCCCGCTTTAAAGCATACAGCGTCACATATTTCGAGAAAACGTCGATAATTACAAGAATGTATTGAACTCCACCTCGTGCTTTTGGAAGAGGTCCATAATAATCAACTGAAATCATGTCATTTGGTTGTGTTGCTTCTACTAATTTGTATTCTCCCTCCATACTAACATTATTTGGTTTTATTCTCTGACACAAATCACATGATACAACGAATTGTTTTGTATCGCGACGCATGCCTTTCCAATAATAAAATTTGTCAATTTCTTTAAAAGTTTTATATACTCCTGCATGTCCCAATTGATCATGTATTAATTTAATTAGTGATGTTGATAAATTTGCAGGTAAACATAATCTCCAATGCGATTGATCTGATGCTCGATCAAACAAAATTCTTTCGTAAATAATATAATTCGGAATTACGTTGCCTTGTTCAAGTGACTCGATTATTTGATGTAAATTTGGATCAGTGCGTTGCAAGTTTGGCATTTGTCTCAATCTTCTATTAAATACTGGATCATTTTTTATTAACTGAACTTAATAGTTGTTAAATGTACAAATTGGCTGTTCGTTGAAATTGAAATACTTGTTTATCGCGTTTAAAAGTAGTTCTTTATGGTTCTCGTTTAACATAATCTTTCCAAAATTGCGATTAAAAAAGTCAGCTACTACGTTATCAGTACCTTTGCAATGATGAATTTCGAATGTATATTGTTGTAAAAATAGTAGCCATCTCGATAAGCGGTCATTGTGAAATTTACAGGTTTGCAAAAAAGTCAGTGCTTTATGATCCGTAATTATAAAAAATGACGTTCCTATTAGATAAATTCTGAATTTAATTAACGCGTATATTATAGCCAGTAATTCTTTTTCTGTCGTAGTGTATCGTGATTCTGCGGATAGTAAACACCTACTAACAAGTGAAATTATTCGTTGATCCCCAAGTTCGTCAAATTGATATAAAACCGCACTGATACCAAGATCACTTGCGTCGGTTTGAACTCTAAAAGGTACATTAGGAATATAGTGTTGTAAAGTGACTGCGTTTAAAAAGCTAATTTTCATATTTTCGAATGCCGTTTCATAATATTCGTTCCACGTCCACTCGGTGTCTTCACTTAATAGATTTCTAAACGGAGTTATTGATTCGGCATGTTTGATACTGAATCGACGATAAAACGTGCAAACTCCGATGAAACCTTGTAACTGTTTTTTGTTGTTTGGAGTTGGATAATCTCTAATCACGGCCAGTTTTTCGGGATCTGGTCTAATACCTTTCCGTGTCAAAATAAATCCTAAAAAGGGTACTTCTTCGCGTAAGAACAAAGTTTTTGATAATTTCAACGTGAAACCGGTCAGTTCCAATCGCGAGAATAACAAATCAAGATGAACAATGTGTTCGTCGATGTTTTTTGAAGCTATTAGGATATCGTCGATGTAAGTAGTAATGAAATCATTAAAATCATTGCACAACGCCAGCTGCAAAGCTCGAATAAATCCACTTCCCGGGTTTTCAACCCAAAAGGAACTCTGCGAAATTGGTATAACGTACTACCGTGTAAAAATGCTGTGTACTTTTTTGAATCCGGGTGTAAGGGAATTTGCCAGTATCCATTTGTTAGGTCGGTCGTTGACATTACCTGTACGCCTTCGTATCTATTCAAAAGTTCATCAACAGGCGGTGGACATTCGTTATCTGATAGTATGATATCATTAATAAATCTTGCATCTAAACAAATTCTAATACCTATTGTCTTTTTTGTTACAATACGAACGGGGTTACAATACGAACTATTCGAACGTTCAATTATCCCATTATCGAGCATGCTTTGTATTTCGCGACTGATTGCAGGTCTGTGTGCTAATGGAATCGGGTATGTTTTACGTACAGAAGATTTATGTTCTTTCACTTCTATTCGATCTTCGTAAACATTTGTACATCCCGTTTTTGGTTCGAAAAGTTTTTTGTGTTTGAGAATTACTGTTAGCAAATTTTCCTTTTGATCATCATTCAGTAAGCTTAGCTGATGCACGATCGTTCGAGCTTGAGCGCAGAAGTTATGGTCTTCCGGTCTAACTTGCTCGTCAAAGTTTGATTCAACATTATTAATATGAGACAATTTTTTAGTACAAGTGACATTTTCATTATCATCGAAATCTAAACCTAGAGCTTTTTCAATATTAAACAAAATGTATATATCTTCATCAAGTTCAACAGTATCATTATAATTATTTATAACACAAGAATCAATAATATTAATCATTTCAATTCGATCATTTACATTTTCAATATCAATATTCTCAATTTGATTTCCAGAAATCTCCATATTTTTTTCTACATCGCTTGCTTCTTCGTCTTCGACATAAATATCAATTACTACATAATCTTTCTTTTCATTATAATTTACTTCTTCATTTTCATCATAAATATCAATGATAATATAATCTATTTTCTGTTTGTCTTGATGATCTTGATTCGGTAACAAAAAATTCTTTGCAAGCGCTTGTGAACTTTTTTTATTCTCCACATCTGTACTGATACCTTGAACGGTTTTTTCTACGTTTGTATGTTCGTCTGCACATGAATTTACTGTTACTTCATTAATATTTGGTTTTGTGAACATTTCGTTCGAATTTGATACTTGAATATAATTTATATTTAATAACTTCTGTACTCCAGCTCGACTGAAACCCACTGAAGACTTCTCAAAGGAGTCTGCTTCCAGATACACGTTCCCGTGTAGAAATTAAAAATAGGCGCTGACCAGACCCTGTCCAGTTTTCCTTCTTTCTGGCCAGTTGATTGTCGGTAAAACTGTCGAGTTCCAGACTAGGCTTGTAACGCAAATCTGTCTAGTGCCTGTCTTGGCGGACTGACGAGTTCCTCTTTTATCTCTACAAGGCTTGTTATTATAGGCTTACTCTGGCTCTGGCTCTTGCTCCTTCTCCTTCGCCCAAATAGGCCCGTTCGGCGTGACACCTCCCGAACTGATTCGCTTCAGGTTCCTCCTGCCCGTACCACTTCCTTCCAAAAATCTTTCGTCGTAGTCGGCTTACAGCTTTGGAACTCTCTTCCCCCCGAGGCCACCCAGGCGTCAACTCTTTCGGAGTTTCGCACACGGTGCTTTCGCTTTTTGATGGCGGAGGAGGAACGTGAAGCGTTTCCGGGTGACTCGTAGCTTGTAGTCTCTAGGTTAAGTCTATTTGCAATTTTTTCTCTTTGCTGCCTTTTGCCTGAAGCCTTCATCTACTGTACCGTATATACCTACTTAAGTCACAGGTGCTCTTTCTTTCCTCTTCGACTATTCACCTCATAAGTTTTTCACTTTATTATTGTTTATATTGTATATTATACTTATTTTGTATGGATTTATTAGCTTTAAGCACTTGCTGTATCATAAGATCACTTTCTCTCTATGTACATTTATACCATGCCTGAGGCCCTTAGGGAGATTTTCTCCAGGGCCTAATAAAACTTTCTCTACTCTACTCTACTCTCTGGCTCTGCAAGGCTTTTTTCGATAGGCTTACGCCTACTGACTCTCTGCTTACGCTGGCCATCCCAGTCAACAGCATTACTTAATGCGTTTCCCAACTCATGATAATAAAGCTTTTCTGTGATTGGGATCACATTGTCTTTCTCGATAGTCTTGCACTTCATGCGTACAACCTCTGTCATGAATGAACATAGTTGAATTTAGTATTTTTCTCCGAATAATGTACCTACATCAGAGAAGACTTAATAATGACGTAGTCACATTTTTTTTACCTAACATACATCTGCAGAAACAAGTGTCTTTGAATATAGATTTTCCGCCTGAAGCCTTCACCGCTGTGAAGTTGACTGCTACGTCTCTAGTTAGATGTTTTTTGAGTATGCCCGTGACATTTTTGGACAGATTTGTTCGAGGATCCACCAAGTAGTGCAGTGTAGCAACCTGTGAATTTTATAGTGGTTGAAAACTTGGTATAATCTTCAAAACGACCGATGCATGTCAACTATATCAATATATCTATCCATCACATACAAACTCTTTGCCGAATTTTTTCTCGTTCAGTAGACGCTCGTCAAACGCTACGTCCAGTAGGTGATGTCGCTGGTGATTGAGTCCTTGTTACTATAAAAATAAAAATTTTCGAGCACAGGACTAGCATGAGTAGAATGAGTAGAAATGAAGTAGAGTTTATTGACTGTTGTAGGAGACATGAGGAAAGGTAATTGTGGGTGTATCAGTGACATTTAAAGTTGAAATTTGTTTATTGTTGGCGACGTTTCGACTCATAGCTAGTCATTTTCAAGCCTGTAGGAAAAAGTCCACAAAAAGATCAAGATAAATGCGCTTAAAGATAAAAGACATACAAAAATCAGAGTGAAAAATCGTTGATAGAGTTTAAAATTTATAAAACAAGATGGACGCTTCAAGCGGTTGGTACAGAAAGGAGGTTAGAAAACCTAGAATCCTTTGACTGACATCATTATGATTCGTTTAACTTTAGCACACACAGAAAAGTTACAGAAAGAATTTAAGTTGTGAAAATTAAGTAAAGAGTCGAAAAATCATCAGAAACTCAGAATTTGTATATCTCTTTTATCTTTAAGCGCATTTATATTGGTGTTACGCCTTCGGGTTTGTTTCCCACAGGCTTGAAAATGACTAACCATGGACTAGTGGAAACGTCATCAACAATAAACGAATTTCAACTTTCAATGTGACTGTGACACCGACAACTACCTTCTCTCATGCATGAGTAGAATAGTATATTGTGCATCAAGTACGGGAAGTTGGGATTGGTGCATCTTTCATCCCCTGAAACCAGATTTCCGAATACACCATGTTAAAGTGTCTAGATTGACTGGACTATTCACGGACTGTGAAGTGCGAGATAGCTGATTCCCTTACGGGCCAAAGACAGTGCTGGAATGTAGATTCCCGCACTGCTCTCGGCCTGTAAGGGAATGTAGATTCCTGCACTGCTCTTGGCCTGTAAGGGAATCAGCTATCTCCCGCACTCTTTACAGTGCGCGGAGTCGAACTTCCCATGCTGGTGTTACGAAAAGAAAGATATACAAATCATGAAATGGAGAAAATTGACCGCATGTGATAGAGTTGTTTGCCAAACTATTTGCAGTCAAAAAGTGATCGGTCAACTAGTTACCCAGTTATATTGCGATACAATAATTGTAATTCAACTCCAAATTCTTATTCAGCAGTCATACATACCATTCGAATTTGTACTAACGGAACTTGAAGATGCCAGTGAAACAGAAGAGTCGGTTCCCTTCTTTGATCTCGGAGGAGGAACAGAAGCGGCAGTATTTTTGTCTGATATTGAAGATGTGCTGGGCAAATTAGAAACCTTTGAAGATTTATCGGATGCAATTGAAGAGTCACTTCCTTTTGTTTCACAGTGAGCCGAAAGCTCACAAGAAAATTTCAACTTTAGTGAGCTTCAGAGAAGGATTCTGTGAGACAGGCTTTTTGCCGAATGACTTCAATGATTTTTTTGGACCTTCTATAAATTCACCATACAGAATTACGATATTGCAACACAGAGATGATTAAATGATACCATTAAATTCGATGTACCTGTCATATAGTCCTGATCTTGTAGAAAATCAAAATCGTCCAGTTTATGATTACTATTCTGTCTCGTCTTGTCGTTCTCGTTTTCATCTTGAGATTCGTCGGTCGAGCTCTCACTTGAAGGAACATCACTTTTGTCAGATGCTGCAAAATTAGGTTCATTGGAATGGTGATTAATTTAGAATGTATTCTCACCCACCATTTGTCGAACAGTCATCCCCACTCTCAGTTGGAATTTTTGGTACACGTGACAATTTCTGTATTAGTTCGCCGTCACTTTTACTTTTTTTTTGCTCGGTACGACTTAGTAGCAGCTACAGCTGTATCAGCTTTGGATTTTTTTTCATCGCTTGTATAGGCATATTCTTCTCTTCTCAGAAGTTCCAGCCGCTTGGTTGATTCGTTGTAAGTTTCTAAATAAAATGGATTACATCACATTCATAACACATAAATCAGAAATTTATAACCATGGAGAGCCTCAAAGAAACTTGAAAAAATACATACTTGCGTGTCCGCACAATGTGACTGGATAAGATGGCCAACTTTGTGGCGGAGACGCTTGTTGTCTGACAAAGCCGTGCAGAAGATCGAAGTCGTCATCATCGTACGGAGGAGGTAAGTATTTGCACTCGCACTTTCCTGTGGTTACGTTGAAAGTGATCCACGTTGATGGCACGCAGTCGATATCAGCTTCGCCTTTTTTATTTTTAGTGTAAAATTTCACCAGTTGGTATGGATAAGCATCTTCTTCTGCAGCCGCACCCTTCTTTCCATCTGATGTAGACATCGCTCGATTTTATTCATTCAATTCGTTTAAATCCTGATAACATGGGAATGAATAAATTAATTAATCGAACTTTTCACCTGAAAAGAGATTAAAATAGGCCAGAATTGTCTTCGCATGAAAAAGGTACCCTACGTCGGCTGAAATGTACCCCGAGGATATCCTTCAATGGTTGCATACACATTGATAGATTGGATAGAGGTGTGATAATTGTGTATGAAACAATGAAATGACACCCTCATGGTACATTTTACCCATTCAACCGGGCTTAACAAAGTGAACATACTTTATATTTTTGTATAACTGCATACTTATACGAAAGTATAAAGTTTCTTAAACAATGAAATCGACGCATGATCAAGACAGGAAATAGAAAAACGTAATTGACAGCCTCCGAGAAGAGAATCTTGTTCATACGACTTGGTATTATCACGTGTACGTCTATAGTTTGGTGAAGTGAGGTTAGGTTGAGTTTTGTGTTAAACTTTAATTGGTTCATCGAGTACCCTAATATCCCAAAATTGTTGACTACCTATTTCGGTAGTCCGTATATATAAAATAATTGAAGAGGGATACTGTGGACATTTATATTTTTTGTTGATCGTGAATACTATACCACGTGGCTGAATTGCTGAGTATATACAGTGGTAAACTATTACTTCAACAAGTATCAAACGCGCGCCACCACCAAGGTCAAAGCTGATTTTATGCACACTGCTTCGAACGGGCGAGAATTCATGATTACTTGAGGATAATAAGAATTTTTTCTTAATATATGACGACGAAAAATGATTACTTGATATGACCGAAAATAATGAAATAAGACTTTGTTTTTACCGTGTGCAGGCAGGAGGGGTTAGTTATAACGGACCGGTGCGGTGTAGGTTAGGTTTGATACGGGCCGAACAAAGTGGCTTAATTTCAGATTCTACTGACCGTTTTGTTACGTACTTTCGGGAACGTTGAGCTGGACGTTGTTAGATTTTCTATATTCTCTACTAGCTATGAATCTCAATCGTGAATATTGCAATACCAAATTGTTGCCGCTCTAGCACTTATTCACTGTCCAACGGCGTCTCCGCGTCTCGCGTCAAGACCGGGTGAAGAGCGTGCGTGCGCCACCAAGGTCAAACTAGAATTTATACACGCAGTTTCAAACACAGACGAGAATTTACAAACCACTGACAAATATGTACTTCATTAGATTTTATCGGCAGATCAGCTAATTACGACGTTTTTCAGATTCGAAACTTAAGAATGACTCATCAGCTATTCGGATTAGAGGTTTTTGAACTGAACTGAACATCTACAGAAAGATTGATAGTCATAAAAATATTTAAAAAAAAAATACATAATACAAAAACGATATTAACCTCACCCATCAATCATGCAACAAAGATGTAGCATAGGCTTCATTATTTTTGTCCGGTAAACGCATTACAACCATTTTTCGACGAATGTCATCTAAGGAGCACAAAATCTTGATTGTAGAATACGTGGCGTGCAGTACCCAGGATTCTAGAATTTTTGAATCACATGGATATGTCAGTAACGACCTTTTTATCTTCCACTTTTTCCCGTAAACTGTGATGTTTTCTGGGCGTTCTTCGCAATAAGTCATGTACTCAATTTTCAGAATGGTACCGCTTTTCAGCAACACAGTATCATCGGGAGACTTGGTTGATAGTACATATCCTCTGAATTTGAGTTTAATGATTCTCCTGCATTTTGTTGCTTCGTCCATTTGAGCCGATTGATTCATTATCTTCACTAACGGTGGTACAGTTGGTTTTTTCTTAGAGATAGTGCTTAGTTCATGTAGCCTGCGGCAAATTTGTGCGAGAGGTCTGTTTGGTGTTCGAACATAATGTCTCAGTCGTCCAAGTGCATTTTCAAAAGGAAATGCTGTGAGTTTTGAAAGACTACAGTTGAAGTTCTTTGCGTCGTCAGCTGCATTAATTAAATTGTGAGCATTTATCACTTGAGAATTAGGGCCATAATATTCTTTCAAAAGTAGGACAAAGTTAGTCAGATATTGCTTCGCAAATCTATTGTACTTCACAGCTAAATCTTTATGACACAAAATTCGGCATGCTGCATGAAATAACAGAAAATGTTTGGACAGTCTTGGGTATAAAAGGCCTTTTAATACAACAGGTCCACAATAGAGCAAAAAAAATCTTAATTCAGTAGCCTTCCACTTACGAGGGGAGGCTCAGATAGGTTCATCGAGTTAGGGGTACGGACTTCGCGTGGTTATAGTGTGGACAGGTACTAAGAAAACCAAGGACAGTTGCCAACTCGGCCCGGTTGAAATCGCGGGTTGAAAATTTCGAACTAATTTTTTTTTATTTATTTTTCTTCAAATTTCCAATTTAATATTACTTCTAATTCTTTTAGTATTATTCTGATTCAAAAATTACCAATTTTTGTATTATTAGCGAATACGTGAGCCACAATTTTACGATTTCGCGGACCCTCCGTCAATTTCGGCGAATCAATGTCCCAATCGGATCGGCAGGTATAAATCTTGTCTTGTAATTATCTTGTCCAAAAACTTCCATGAAATATGAACACATGGTTTACGTGAACTAATTTCGTGGTACATTCATAAAGTATCCCGATTTTCGAATAATAAAGCAAATTCTTGTATTTACTGTCAACATATATTTCCTGGTACTCCATTGAAACACTTCCTACACGTCACTACATTCAAGGAAAAACAAAAGTAAATCGTAAAATTGTGGCTCACGTATTCGCTAATAATACAAAAATTGGTAATTTTTGAATCAGAATAATACTAAAAGAATTAGAAGTAATATTAAATTGGAAATTTGAAGAAAAAAAATAAATAAAAAAATTAGTTCGAAATTTTCAACCCGCGATTTCTCGGCAACCGGGCCGAGTTGGCGGCTGTCTCTTGTGGGTTTTTCTTAGTACCTGTCCACACTATAACCACGCGAAGTCCGTACCCCTAACTCGATGAACCTATCTGAGCCTCCCCTCGTAAGTGGAAGGCTACTGAATTAAGATTTTTTTTGCTCTATTGTGGACCTGTTGTATTAAAAGGCCTTTTATACCCAAGACTGTCCAAACATTTTCTGTTATTTCATGCAGCATGCCGAATTTTGTGTCATAAAGATTTAGCTGTGAAGTACAATAGATTTGCGAAGCAATATCTGACTAACTTTGTCCTACTTTTGAAAGAATATTATGGCCCTAATTCTCAAGTGATAAATGCTCACAATTTAATTAATGCAGCTGACGACGCAAAGAACTTCAACTGTAGTCTTTCAAAACTCACAGCATTTCCTTTTGAAAATGCACTTGGACGACTGAGACATTATGTTCGAACACCAAACAGACCTCTCGCACAAATTTGCCGCAGGCTACATGAACTAAGCACTATCTCTAAGAAAAAACCAACTGTACCACCGTTAGTGAAGATAATGAATCAATCGGCTCAAATGGACGAAGCAACAAAATGCAGGAGAATCATTAAACTCAAATTCAGAGGATATGTACTATCAACCAAGTCTCCCGATGATACTGTGTTGCTGAAAAGCGGTACCATTCTGAAAATTGAGTACATGACTTATTGCGAAGAACGCCCAGAAAACATCACAGTTTACGGGAAAAAGTGGAAGATAAAAAGGTCGTTACTGACATATCCATGTGATTCAAAAATTCTAGAATCCTGGGTACTGCACGCCACGTATTCTACAATCAAGATTTTGTGCTCCTTAGATGACATTCGTCGAAAAATGGTTGTAATGCGTTTACCGGACAAAAATAATGAAGCCTATGCTACATCTTTGTTGCATGATTGATGGGTGAGGTTAATATCGTTTTTGTATTATGTATTTTTTTTTTAAATATTTTTATGACTATCAATCTTTCTGTAGATGTTCAGTTCAGTTCAAAAACCTCTAATCCGAATAGCTGATGAGTCATTCTTAAGTTTCGAATCTGAAAAACGTCGTAATTAGCTGATCTGCCGATAAAATCTAATGAAGTACATATTTGTCAGTGGTTTGTAAATTCTCGTCTGTGTTTGAAACTGCGTGTATAAATTCTAGTTTGACCTTGGTGGCGCACGCACGCTCTTCACCCGGTCTTGACGCGAGACGCGGAGACGCCGTTGGACAGTGAATAAGTGCTAGAGCGGCAACAATTTGGTATTGCAATATTCACGATTGAGATTCATAGCTAGTAGAGAATATAGAAAATCTAACAACGTCCAGCTCAACGTTCCCGAAAGTACGTAACAAAACGGTCAGTAGAATCTGAAATTAAGCCACTTTGTTCGGCCCGTATCAAACCTAACCTACACCGCACCGGTCCGTTATAACTAACCCCTCCTGCCTGCACACGGTAAAAACAAAGTCTTATTTCATTATTTTCGGTCATATCAAGTAATCATTTTTCGTCGTCATATATTAAGAAAAAATTCTTATTATCCTCAAGTAATCATGAATTCTCGCCCGTTCGAAGCAGTGTGCATAAAATCAGCTTTGACCTTGGTGGTGGCGCGCGTTTGATACTTGTTGAAGTAATAGTTTACCACTGTATATACTCAGCAATTCAGCCACGTGGTATAGTATTCACGATCAACAAAAAATATAAATGTCCACAGTATCCCTCTTCAATTATTTTATATATACGGACTACCGAAATAGGTAGTCAACAATTTTGGGATATTAGGGTACTCGATGAACCAATTAAAGTTTAACACAAAACTCAACCTAACCTCACTTCACCAAACTATAGACGTACACGTGATAATACCAAGTCGTATGAACAAGATTCTCTTCTCGGAGGCTGTCAATTACGTTTTTCTATTTCCTGTCTTGATCATGCGTCGATTTCATTGTTTAAGAAACTTTATACTTTCGTATAAGTATGCAGTTATACAAAAATATAAAGTATGTTCACTTTGTTAAGCCCGGTTGAATGGGTAAAATGTACCATGAGGGTGTCATTTCATTGTTTCATACACAATTATCACACCTCTATCCAATCTATCAATGTGTATGCAACCATTGAAGGATATCCTCGGGGTACATTTCAGCCGACGTAGGGTACCTTTTTCATGCGAAGACAATTCTGGCCTATTTTAATCTCTTTTCAGGTGAAAAGTTCGATTAATTAATTTATTCATTCCCATGTTATCAGGATTTAAACGAATTGAATGAATAAAATCGAGCGATGTCTACATCAGATGGAAAGAAGGGTGCGGCTGCAGAAGAAGATGCTTATCCATACCAACTGGTGAAATTTTACACTAAAAATAAAAAAGGCGAAGCTGATATCGACTGCGTGCCATCAACGTGGATCACTTTCAACGTAACCACAGGAAAGTGCGAGTGCAAATACTTACCTCCTCCGTACGATGATGACGACTTCGATCTTCTGCACGGCTTTGTCAGACAACAAGCGTCTCCGCCACAAAGTTGGCCATCTTATCCAGTCACATTGTGCGGACACGCAAGTATGTATTTTTTCAAGTTTCTTTGAGGCTCTCCATGGTTATAAATTTCTGATTTATGTGTTATGAATGTGATGTAATCCATTTTATTTAGAAACTTACAACGAATCAACCAAGCGGCTGGAACTTCTGAGAAGAGAAGAATATGCCTATACAAGCGATGAAAAAAAATCCAAAGCTGATACAGCTGTAGCTGCTACTAAGTCGTACCGAGCAAAAAAAAAGTAAAAGTGACGGCGAACTAATACAGAAATTGTCACGTGTACCAAAAATTCCAACTGAGAGTGGGGATGACTGTTCGACAAATGGTGGGTGAGAATACATTCTAAATTAATCACCATTCCAATGAACCTAATTTTGCAGCATCTGACAAAAGTGATGTTCCTTCAAGTGAGAGCTCGACCGACGAATCTCAAGATGAAAACGAGAACGACAAGACGAGACAGAATAGTAATCATAAACTGGACGATTTTGATTTTCTACAAGATCAGGACTATATGACAGGTACATCGAATTTAATGGTATCATTTAATCATCTCTGTGTTGCAATATCGTAATTCTGTATGGTGAATTTATAGAAGGTCCAAAAAAATCATTGAAGTCATTCGGCAAAAAGCCTGTCTCACAGAATCCTTCTCTGAAGCTCACTAAAGTTGAAATTTTCTTGTGAGCTTTCGGCTCACTGTGAAACAAAAGGAAGTGACTCTTCAATTGCATCCGATAAATCTTCAAAGGTTTCTAATTTGCCCAGCACATCTTCAATATCAGACAAAAATACTGCCGCTTCTGTTCCTCCTCCGAGATCAAAGAAGGGAACCGACTCTTCTGTTTCACTGGCATCTTCAAGTTCCGTTAGTACAAATTCGAATGGTATGTATGACTGCTGAATAAGAATTTGGAGTTGAATTACAATTATTGTATCGCAATATAACTGGGTAACTAGTTGACCGATCACTTTTTGACTGCAAATAGTTTGGCAAACAACTCTATCACATGCGGTCAATTTTCTCCATTTCATGATTTGTATATCTTTCTTTTCGTAACACCAGCATGGGAAGTTCGACTCCGCGCACTGTAAAGAGTGCGGGAGATAGCTGATTCCCTTACAGGCCAAGAGCAGTGCAGGAATCTACATTCCCTTACAGGCCGAGAGCAGTGCGGGAATCTACATTCCAGCACTGTCTTTGGCCCGTAAGGGAATCAGCTATCTCGCACTTCACAGTCCGTGAATAGTCCAGTCAATCTAGACACTTTAACATGGTGTATTCGGAAATCTGGTTTCAGGGGATGAAAGATGCACCAATCCCAACTTC
Source organism: Euura lappo (assembly GCA_018257835.1). Lineage (NCBI taxonomy): Eukaryota > Metazoa > Arthropoda > Insecta > Hymenoptera > Tenthredinidae > Euura > Euura lappo. Next base: position 26,635 of record JAEUYN010000186.1, read on the forward strand.
CCGTACTTGATGCACAATATACTATTCTACTCATGCATGAGAGAAGGTAGTTGTCGGTGTCACAGTCACATTGAAAGTTGAAATTCGTTTATTGTTGATGACGTTTCCACTAGTCCATGGTTAGTCATTTTCAAGCCTGTGGGAAACAAACCCGAAGGCGTAACACCAATATAAATGCGCTTAAAGATAAAAGAGATATACAAATTCTGAGTTTCTGATGATTTTTCGACTCTTTACTTAATTTTCACAACTTAAATTCTTTCTGTAACTTTTCTGTGTGTGCTAAAGTTAAACGAATCATAATGATGTCAGTCAAAGGATTCTAGGTTTTCTAACCTCCTTTCTGTACCAACCGCTTGAAGCGTCCATCTTGTTTTATAAATTTTAAACTCTATCAACGATTTTTCACTCTGATTTTTGTATGTCTTTTATCTTTAAGCGCATTTATCTTGATCTTTTTGTGGACTTTTTCCTACAGGCTTGAAAATGACTAGCTATGAGTCGAAACGTCGCCAACAATAAACAAATTTCAACTTTAAATGTCACTGATACACCCACAATTACCTTTCCTCATGTCTCCTACAACAGTCAATAAACTCTACTTCATTTCTACTCATTCTACTCATGCTAGTCCTGTGCTCGAAAATTTTTATTTTTATAGTAACAAGGACTCAATCACCAGCGACATCACCTACTGGACGTAGCGTTTGACGAGCGTCTACTGAACGAGAAAAAATTCGGCAAAGAGTTTGTAAGTGATGGATAGATATATTGATATAGTTGACATGCATCGGTCGTTTTGAAGATTATACCAAGTTTTCAACCACTATAAAATTCACAGGTTGCTACACTGCACTACTTGGTGGATCCTCGAACAAATCTGTCCAAAAATGTCACGGGCATACTCAAAAAACATCTAACTAGAGACGTAGCAGTCAACTTCACAGCGGTGAAGGCTTCAGGCGGAAAATCTATATTCAAAGACACTTGTTTCTGCAGATGTATGTTAGGTAAAAAAAATGTGACTACGTCATTATTAAGTCTTCTCTGATGTAGGTACATTATTCGGAGAAAAATACTAAATTCAACTATGTTCATTCATGACAGAGGTTGTACGCATGAAGTGCAAGACTATCGAGAAAGACAATGTGATCCCAATCACAGAAAAGCTTTATTATCATGAGTTGGGAAACGCATTAAGTAATGCTGTTGACTGGGATGGCCAGCGTAAGCAGAGAGTCAGTAGGCGTAAGCCTATCGAAAAAAGCCTTGCAGAGCCAGAGAAGGAGAAGGAGCAAGAGCCAGAGCCAGAGTAAGCCTATAATAACAAGCCTTGTAGAGATAAAAGAGGAACTCGTCAGTCCGCCAAGACAGGCACTAGACAGATTTGCGTTACAAGCCTAGTCTGGAACTCGACAGTTTTACCGACAATCAACTGGCCAGAAAGAAGGAAAACTGGACAGGGTCTGGTCAGCGCCTATTTTTAATTTCTACACGGGTCCGGGAGATAAATTAAATTTACAGGATCTAATGTCCTTTTGACTACTAGCCCGTTCTCGATTTGAAATCGTGTTTGAAAATCCGCAGGTACGTTCAACTGATTGTTGTAAATGCTTTTAATTGTAGGATCTGCTTGTTGCAGCTTTTTCAAATTTTTGAGTTTTTTAACTATCGCAGGGTTTGGTTGTCTCGCGAGCATCGTTGCAATTTGTACTAAACCCGGTTCTCTTTCGTCTACACCTTTTCCATCACATGGGTATCGACTCAGAGTATCCGCGACAACGTTTTTGCTCCCTTTGCAATATTGAATTTCAATATCGTACTCTTGAATATACCAAATCCACCGACCCAGTCTCGAGTTTGTCAATTTACAAGTTTTCAGAAATGACAATGCTTTATGATCTGTAATTACGATGATTTGTGTTCCGAATACCAAACTCCGTATTTCTGTAAAGCCCGAACGATCGCGAGAAGTTCCTTTTCCGTTGTAAAATACCCGGTTTCGGCGCCCTTGAGCGTTCGACTCGCCAGCGAAACTACCTCGTGTTCTCCCAATGCATTCTTTTGATATAAAATCGCACCAATCGTATAATCGCTTGCATCGGTTTGAATGTAGAACGGCTTTGATAGATCAGGATACTTAAAAATGACGGATTCGCAGAATAATTTCTTTACCCGTTGAAAAGGGTCTTCTTGTTCGGTCTCCCAACGCCATTTCGTTCCCTTTTTGATCAGCTTTAGGAGCTCGATCGTGTTATGCGCGTGTTTATGTGTAAACCGCGTGTAAAAGTTTATCAAACCCAAGAATGCTCGCAATTGTCAAATGTTTTTAGGTCGCGGATCGAATTTTATCCGGGTGTGGTTTGATACCTTCTTTGTTTAGAATATAGCCGAGAAATTCATCCTCTTCTTGAAAGAAATCGGACTTTTCGAAGTTTAACGTAACGTTGTGTGTCTCGAATTTTCTCAATAAACGCTCAATATGTTCCATGTGCTCGTCAAACGATTGAGAGATGCATAGCAAATCGTCAACAAAGGTTAATGTAAATTCTGTCGCTTCTTGGAGCACGAGGTCGAGCCCTCTAACTAGACTCGCTAAGCTCGTCTTTAATCCAAACGGAGTCACCGTAAACTCATAACAGTTAGCATTGTATTGGAATGCAGTATAATTTCTGCTGTCGGGATGAAGCGGTATTTGCCAAAAACTTGCCGTTAAATCGAGACTCGACATGAATTTTACATTTTGGCATTTTTGAAACAATATCTCCGATGATTGAGCACACTCGTAATCTGGTTGCATTATCTTGTTCACTTGCCGCGCATCTAAACATAGCCGCACCGTTTTATTTTTCTTTGGTATGACAACCAGCGGGTTGATATACGGACTCTTAGACCTAGTAATAATTCCAAGCTCTAGCATTCTCTTTATTTCAGCTTCCACCGGATCGCGAAACATCATTGGAATTGGATATGAACACATGAAATACGGCTCGTCCTTCTCAATTTCTAATTTGTGTTCGTAAACACTGATTCGACCAGGTCGCTTTTTGAACACGTCTTTATATTTCCACATCAAGTTTTTGAATTGAATCTTTTGTTGCTGATTAAGCATTTTAATAGAATTAACTTTCTCATCAATCTCTGCGTGCGAAATATCGTACTTATCTTCTGAAATTTCTATTTGCTGTATAGCATTGAGACTAACCGAAGCTGACTCATTTTTATCCGCTTTCCGGATGATTTTTATATTGTTTATGTTTTCCCATTCGTCGCTGGGATCGACGAATTCTAATTTTGTTCGGTGACTTTCACCTTGAACTGTAATAGTTTGATTTTCATAATCAATTAATGACTTAAGTCTAAATAATATATCTTCGATCCGCTGGAGAATTTGTAGGTGTTCTTCTTGACGGAGTTCACGTTCACGTTCGTTTGCACGGAGGCGTTCCTTGCGAAGTTTCTGTAGAATTTGCACTAATGGTTGTTGTTGCGCCGAGGCTGGAACCGGTGTGGGTCCAGGTCGGGCCTGACCAGAAATCCCTAAGATTTTCCCGCAAGGGTGTGTGCGCTTGGGTCGTGTAACAGGCAGGAAGCCGTGTAACTCTTCTTCGGACGTTTTCGTCCCACTCCGGGTGTGCACCATAATGATAAAGCGTCGAAAGCTTTACTTTGAAAAGGCTCTTACGAATCGGATGACTGGCGTATGCCACAATCTCCCGGAAATCTCAAAATCGTCCTAAGCTCTCGCTACTTCAGTACCGAAACGATCCCACTTCTGACACCAGTGTAACGTTTGGCCGTTACGAGAGGGGACGAGGGAAAATATGGAGAAATGCGGTTTATTGAAGCACGTCTATACGGTATCAGATCTCCTAAGAGACTGTTAGTTGAAAAGTAGAGGCTGGTTGTCGTAGCAACCAGCCGTCACCTCTTTCATGTGTTGTCAATAAAATAAGTTTAAGGTAGCCTTCGTAACAATATGGTCACGGATATCTTGTTGTATATGAGCATCAATCCTTGTCCACTTCCCATGTTTGCCTCTTTTGTCCTCTTCAATAATACCATCATCCTTCGTTTTCGAAACTACAGTTCTGATTGTTCTATCGTTTATGTCCAACGTTGCTTTGAAAAAGTTTCTACAAACACGTACCTGTTTTCCGCCGATAGTGAAATGAAAGGCATGGTTGAGCCCACGAGTGCTGCCTGCTCGTTCGTATCTATACGCAGGGTTGACGTTAGTCATCATTCTTGCGATGAACTCCCGCTGTAATTGTAGGCTCTCAAGCGCCCAATAACTTCCAAATATTCCCTGTCGTGTTTCGTGACTTACTTTGGTAGAGCATCCTAATCTGCACTTTTCAGTGCAAGGCGGTCGGAGTGCTCTTGGTCTCATCTGTGTCTTATTTTTAGAACACGAAATGTACGCTTCCCCTTTGTTTCTACTAACCTGTGCTGCATTCTTTCATCCAAAGTGAAGGTCTCGCTTTTCTTTTCTTGCCTTTTTTTTGCTCACCGCGTCCCTCCTCTTCATTTACGTTATTCTCATTTTCCTGATCGACCGATTCTGTAGAGCTGGAAGAAGTATCGCTACTTGGGGGAATAACACGAAGTGCTAACCACACCTGGGTCTTCGTCTGCATGATCAACATCTCCGTGTATTATCACCGATTCGGTTGGATTATCACCACTAGAGGACTCATACTCTATATTTTGTTCTTGAGAAATGCGGCGTGAACGCAATCGTACCTCATGCTCATCCTGAGATGGGTCGTCACAACTTGCCCTTATTGAGCACTGTGGAGACACCGAACTTCCGTTTTTCCGATCTACTTCGTGTGAGATTGTTGTAGTAACGATTTCTTTCTCGGCTTCCTTCTATTATAATTTTGATTTTCTATTCTGCTTTTTGTGAAAATTTCTTCTTCGCCTTCCTTAATCATTTCTATAAGGATATTGTTACGGGGACACCCGTTAGAATTTAATGATCAGATGTTTGCTGTCACTTTGACAGCTGGAGTTTTTAGTGGGCTGGGTAAACAGCTGATAATTTGTTATTAAGAGAAGAGCATAAGAATTATTATTGTAAAAGCAGTCTTGTCTCAGACTTGAATGAGTACACACGTTTGAATAAACTTGGATCTTATTTGAAAATATTTGTGAAGAGTTTAGTACTTCTTGTCTCACAGTTATTGAGTAGTTATTGAGAGACCTGGATTGATAAGCAGAGGTTTTAGCCCTTTGTAACATTGGCGCAGTCGGTAGGACTTCTCAATAACGAAGAGAATTGTGATTGTGAGTGAGAAGGAAGACGATTCCGGAGCCAAGACTATTGAAAAACACAGCGAAGAGAAAAAGAGAAGCTTTCGAGCGATAATTCACAAGAGGAAGAAGAGAGATCTTTTGAAGAAAAGATGCCTCGTACGACGAGACGTACGCATGATCAGTCGTTTGGAGACGGAGCGGAAGAAATGACTTCCACTCCTCAGAAGAGAGCTCGAACTAATCAGCCGAATGTTGAAGAGTCTCTTCAAATTCAGTCGCCGGGACGGTCACCCCCGATCCTGGAACAACAGCCATCAATTGGAGAAAATACTTCGACGACAACAGATCAAATGACAATGATGGTGCAGATGATGCAAGTTTTACAAGATCAGCAACGAGAGGAACGACAGGAACGAGAACGAGAGCGAGCAGAGAGAGAACGAGAACGAGTTCGGGAGAGGCGTGAGAGGGAGGAACTTTTGAAGAAAATGGAACATCTTCAGGTTCCAGTTTCGTCCACTCACTTTCCTGCCGTTGTTCCTTCCCTGGGAGTTCTGATCCAGTCGAATCCTGTTCCGGTTTCAGTCTCGTTGATGGAGGGGAATCAGGTATCTCAGGAACCTGGAAGGTCAGTGACAATTTTGGGATCAGGCCAACCCCAGGTTGCTTACAGTGCTTTCAATTTGGACACATTAGTTGTTCCGTCAGCTCCTATAGCAACCCAAACACGACTTAATCGTTTTGAAAACAATCCGCAAATTAACAGAAATTGTGAAGAACAAAATAGGTTATCTGATGACGATCACCTGAGAAGTCAAATTTTGCCAGGGACGTCACGATACCAGCTTGGTCAAACTTTTGTAGAGGCTAGAAATTTACAGGAGAATGCAAGGAGTGAAGGAGTCGCAGTTTCAACAAGCTCGATTTATAATCCCTTGTACAATTTGCAGAATAGAGATTTAGGTTCAAGGATTGTTCCTGAGAACCTGAGCAGTTCGATAGATGTTCAACCAACGGCGGTAAACGTAGAAAATAGAGGTTGGGGAATGCAATTGACACCTGGTTCGTTTGTAAATTCGACTAATACTCATATGGCGACTCACTTCAATACTGACGAGAGACAAATGAATGCTCCCTCAACCAGCCGGGTTCCAATGCATTCTGTGAACCAAATGAATTCGACAGGTTTTGGTGGAAATCAATCAACGCTGTTTCCTTCTTCTGTTTTCCCTCACACAGTCGGGAATAATAACGTTCAATTCTCAAATCCACAATGTCAATCTAGAACAAATTTTGTACCACTAAAATCCGGTACGTTTGACGGATCCACTTCCTGGACCGATTTTAGACGACAATTTCAAATAATCTCGGACCACAACGGGTGGGAAATAACAGTCAAAGCAGCAAAAGCAGCAAGTTTGACTAGTTCTTTAAGGGGAGCAGCCCTCGCTGTTCTGTCTACTCTCTCCGATTGTGATTTCAGAGATTACGATAAAATTTGCACCGCTTTAAATAGGCGTTATGGAGACGAACATTTGTCTAACCTTTTCTATACTAAACTTGAGAATAGACGTCAGAGTCGTACGGAAGATTTAGCTTCGCTTGGCCACGATATTGAGAGGCTAATGAGAAATGCGTTGCCAGATTGTTCATCCAGAACCTGGGAGCAAATAGCTTGCAACAAAGGGTATAGCCGAATAAGGAGGCAAAAAGTGCACCTCTCACCAAATAGACGACGGACTTCATTTTCAGTTGGGCCTTGGTAAAAAAGGTATTCATGCCAAATTTTAGCCTTTTACCCCTTCTGTCGCGGTAGTTATGGCGAAAAAAACGTGATCTTCGCGTTTTTTTTCTATCTTTGCTAATTCATCGTATAGACCTTCAACCAAATTCATGGCCATGTATTAACATGTAAGAGGTGTAGAGAAAAATGTTCAGAGGTTCGGCACTGCGGATCCGATCTTTAAAAAATTCCGAAAGATTTAAATACGGTGTTCTCAGTGGATTTTCGCGAGGCACTAAGTTCCAATAATTTTTTTTACAAGTGTCGATTACTTCCGTCCAATTCCTCATATTAGCCTTCGCTTCACTTCTGGTGCGTCATGCTGAAAAAAAATGAAGAAACCTTTGGGAATTTTTTTAAAATCTGATTTCGTACCCAAGGAAGTGTAAAACATCTTTTCGCATGTATTTTGATCACCTTCTTCTGTACGAATTTTTTCAAGCTAATAGTTAGGGATTTATGGGCTATATACCTTTCGCGTAAAGAGTTAGGAAGAGCAAGAAACTGTTGAAAAAAATTTGGAAAACTTCAAAAACTAGAAGAAAAATGAATGGTACCCATACAGCAAAGCAATGTTGCAGCAATGTTGCATATGGCTATTACCATTAGCAACATTGCTGCAACATTGCTGCAACATTGCTTTGCTGTATGGGTAGTGAATATGCACGTGAAGGGATATTCCTCTACTTTATTGAAATTAAGAGGGTACATACACCTCAAAATGTCGAGAAAGTCCAAACTGCCAAGTCATTTTTAATATTTTAGAATGTTTTTCATACAATTTTGGGAGCACATTTCTTTTTGTCTACGATGCACGAAATAAAATCTATCGGTGGATCGATTCAAGTTTTTCTGAACTTAAACTATTCAGTAAAGACGCCTTTTCAAAATGAACAGAAAACTTTTTGATCCGAACAAAATTGTACCAGGGGCCCTATTCTACAAATTCTTTCACGCGTATCGCTGGTGAAAGAGCTGAATTTCCGATTGAATCTGCTCTCTGATTGGCCCAAATTCCTCTATCACGATTTGTCAACGGGTGATACGTGTGAAAGGATTTTCAGAATAAGGCCCCAGATACTCATAATTTTTTAGATGAAAATAGTGTTTTTACGGCACAGGCATTAAAAAGTCACTTTTTGACGCCTGTTTTCGTTCCGGCAAATGGCACTTTATACCGCTAAGTTCAAAGTTGCGGTATAAAGTCTTTATTCCGCAACTTTAATGCGCAGTTCGAAGTGCGCATGTCAAAGTTGCGGAATAAAGTCTTTAAACCGCAGGTTACCCCCTCTCTATACGCAGTTCGTGCGGAACTCAACTGGCGTCAAAGTGACTATTAATGCCTTTTCCGTAAAAAATATTGTGTGGGGCGCGCGCAGAAAGTAACTGTTCGACAAGGTTATGTTTTTAGTACTCGCCGTTGCTTTACAAGGCTCGCCTTCGGCTCGCCAGGTAAAACCAACGGCTCGTACGAAAAACATAACCTTGCCGAATAAACAGTTACTTTCGGCGCATGCCACATAAATATCTATTTTCTGTCTTCATACGTTACTTTTCATTATAACTCGAGTAAAAATAAAGTTATGAAAAAGTTCTTCGTTCAAATTGAAAAGGCTTCTTTACTGAACGGTTTGAGACCAGAAAAACTAAAATCGGTCCACCGGTATATTTTATTCTTTACATCATAGATAGAGATAAATTTTTTTCTCAAGTCTTGAGAAAGCCATTCCAATAGTCTCAAGAATGACTTTCGGTGGTTTTGACTTTTCTTAAATGTTAAGGTGTATGTTCCCCCTTAAGGGGTCTGGCCACCCTGGCCGCACAGAAAATGGGCTTATTCTAAGAAAATTTGTAAGCTCGATAATATTCAACGGAATTTTCGCACACATGCTAGTTTATAGCTTGATGAACATCTCATAATTTTCGTAAAAAAATATTCAGAAATGGCGGCTTCGCAGTAGTTGCCGTGAAGGTACACGCGCGTAGCTTGCAGCCGATAAATCTCCGGAACGGGTCATCTTAAAATATATATATATATTAGCTTATTATTGAAGGGTGTGACTAAAATATAGCGTAGGATTTTTTTTCTGACCACTACAAAAAAATGTATGAAGAAAAAAAAAATTTCGTGAGCTTTTTTTTATTCATCATAAAATTTGTTGTGCAATTTTACGTGCTGACTCTGGAAAGATTGCCGTGATAATAAACTCCGACGCCTACTACGATAAGTAAGCTCCACTGAAAGTATTGGCTTGAAAAAATTCGTACAGAAGAAGGTGATCAAAATACATGTGAAAAGATGTTTTACACTTCCTTGGGTACGAAATCAGATTTTAAAAAAATTCCCAAAGGTTTCTTCATTTTTTTTCAGCATGACGCACCAGAAGTGAAGCGAAGGCTAATATGAGAAATTGGACGGTAGTGATCGACATTTATAAAAAAAATTATTGGAACTTAGTGCCTCGCGAAAATCCACTGAGAACACCGTATTTAAATGTTTCGGAATTTTTTAAAGATCGAATCCGCAGTGCCGAACCTCTGAACATTTTTCTCTACATTTCTTACCTGTTAATACATGGCCATGAATTTTGGTGAAGGTCTATACGATGAATTAGCAAAGATAGAAAAAAAACGGGATAATCACGTTTTTTCGCCATAACTACCGCGACAGGAGGGGTAGAAGGCTAAAATTTGGCATGAATACCTTTTTTACCACGGCCCAACTGAAACTGAAATCCGTCGTCTATCTGGTGAAAGGGCACTTTTTGCCCTCTTATTCGGCTATACCCTTTATTTCTGCTATATTAGATCCGAACCTAAAACAAGCTTTGAGGTTGGCTGCTCCTACTACATTGCATCAAGCCATTATCAAAGGGTTAGAGATGGAAGCTTTAGTTAAGGAAGATCTAGGTTCGAGTCGAATTCGACAGATTGAGAAAGTTGAAACGAATAAACCAGTATTGGAGGCAAAACGCTCGTTTCCAAGAGAAAGAAGTGAAAACTCAAATACTCAAAACACTTTCTTCACGCCAAATAACCCACACTTTGTGAACAAAAAGAATTTTCTTAGGGAGTGTTTTTACTGTAAAAAGAAGGGTCACGTATTTGAAAACTGTTTTGCTTCACAGCGACATTTCCAAGAGAAAATGAATAATAATAATCAGAATTCTAACGGTTTCTTGAACCCGAACCAGTCGTGGAGGAATAATAATTGGCAACCAAGGTCAACAGAGAATCGAATAAGATACGAACCACAACAGATTGACTTGACGACAGACCAGTCCACTTCTGGTACTACTACGAGAAACCAAAATGGATAGACAAATCCAATTGCTTCCACAACTAATCAATTCGTGATTAGGCGTTTTTCTAGATCGGGATTATACGCTAGGGGAACCGTAAATGGGGTGAATTGTTTATGGGTCATCGATACTGGGGCCGAGGTTTCAATTGTACGATCAGATTTGATACCACGTCTTCCCTTAAAATTGGCACATACTTCTTTGAAAGTTGCGACAGGTCAAACAGTCAACGTTTTGGGGAAAGTTGCCGCAGAAATTGACGTGGAAGGGTATCTCAATACATCCCATGAATTCCTAGTGGCTGATATTGAAGACGAAGGAATTCTAGGGATGGACTTTTTATTGACACACAATTGTAGTATTAATGTTGTAGAACATACTCTGGAAGCAGGAGTAATTATTATCCCTTTGTTAACCTCAAAACCTATATTAACTGGTACGAATCCTATTGATCAGGAATCTACTTCGAAACTTGGAAAGGTGACTCGAAGTCCTGAGGCTCGTGACGGAAACATTGACGGAAGTTTTCAGGTGACACCACAAAAATTAGAGTCTTTGGTCGCGGAGATTAGCCGTCAGGTTTCGAACGACCTTCTTGCTAAAATAACACAAGGAGATATTTTGTTGAACGACCGGTGCGGAAACAGAACACAAAATGTTACTCCGCGTAGTACTGTGCGTGAGTCGGTCAACTCTTCGACCAACCCGTTACTTTCAAAGAATGACATTAGGAGTCCACGGACTCAACGTATCTTTGAACCTTATCCACGGACTTCTGTCAACGTTTTTCACGAAACGAATAGTTTAAGCGTCCCTTGCGAAAATACTCGGAGCCTTGACTCGCCGGGCATTGATTCGCCTTCACATTTGGAGTCGTATCGAGATTTTACAGACACTCAATTCTCCGCAGGAGAAGAATGCGTTGATGCAGATGTGTACGGAGGTTTTTGTGAACTTGGGATAGGTGCCTATCAATAACCTTGATTCTCCAATTTTGATTTATACAACTTGACCTCGGCTATGATTGTCAATTTGTTTGATAAATTCTGCTGATACAGCAGAATTCTTGTGATTAATCGGTATTAAGTTATCTTTTACAGTTCCCTTTATCTCAAGAGGAGGGTAACTGAAGTATCTCCCTTTATCTCAAGAGGAGGGTAACTGAAGTATCTATTTTGAAGCTTTTGGGAAATTTTTCGCAGACGACCACTCACTGGAGTAAAGCTATGATCGGACCAATTTTCCTGCGAATTTGTTTTCATGTTTTCATGTCCGATATCATCGTTGTCCGGACTCATCCTTGTCCTTCCAATATAAGGTAACTTGGTTTTTGAAGATCCTCCTGGGAGCAGTTTCCTTGTCTTTTCTTCCCGTACCCGATGTTTTCCCAACAACGCGTGACGCTGGTGTTTTTGATGAACGACTTTCCTATGCAAGGGCTGACTTTCCGGATGCGATCCAGTTTTCAGCTGTTTTGACTGACTATTTTGGGAAGGATTGGATAGTGATTCGGGATTTTCAATGAAGCGATTCTGGATCTTCAACGAAGACGCCAATGTGGCGAGGAAGAAATATTGTACACTTTTAATTTGGGTTTTGGTTAATTGCACTATCCACTTTTTGGTTTTCTGGGGTTTTCCAAAAAGTAGTAAATAGGGGAATGCCGGATAGTTCTTGGAAGAACACCAGTTTTGTGGAGCCTCAGCTCTAGTAGTTGTATATCGATTTGTTAATTTTGGTCGATCGTTCTTCCAAGAGTCGGGACGACTCTTCTTCTGAGGGGGGGGGGGTAGTGTTACGGGGACACCCGTTAGAATTTAATGATCAGATGTTTGCTGTCACTTTGACAGCTGGAGTTTTTAGTGGGCTGGGTAAACAGCTGATAATTTGTTATTAAGAGAAGAGCATAAGAATTATTATTGTAAAAGCAGTCTTGTCTCAGACTTGAATAAGTACACACGTTTGAATAAACTTGGAGCTTATTTGAACATATTCGTGAAGAGTTTAGTACTTCTTGTCTCACAGTTATTGAGTAGTTATTGAGAGACCTGGATTGATAAGCAGAGGTTTTAGCCCTTTGTAACAATATTATCGTCTACAAGAATTTGTATGATACTCTCATCTTCTCCAAACATTATTTGGTATTTCAGTTGTTCACTTTGGCATTCTTCAGCGTTTTTTTTCACGGCTCCCATTTCCATTTCTTCGTTCTTTCCATTATCGCTGGTCATCTCTTGGTTTCCTCGTTGTTCTGTATTTTTGCTCCATTCAACTATTTTTTTCTCGGCTTCCGTATCTATTTCTTTGAGATTTTCACCTTCTTCGCCCGTCGTTTGCTTTTCCATCTGTTGTCCTCTTTGGTTTTCTTGGACGGTATTTTTCTCAGCTGTCATTTCCATTCCTTCGTTCTTCCCATTATCGCTGGTCGTTTCTTGGTTTCCTCGTTCTTCTGTATTTTTGCTCCGTTTGACTATTTCTTTCTCAGCTTCCGTATCTATTTCTTTGCGATTTTCACCTTCTTCGCCCGTCGTTTGCTTCTCCATCTGTTGTTCTCTTTGGTTTTGTTGCACGGTATTTTTCTCAGCTGTTATTTCCATTTTTTTGTTCTTTCCATTATCGCTGGTCGTTTCTTGGTTTCCTCGTTCTTCTGTATTTTTGCTCCATTCGACTATTTTTTTCTCGGCTTCCGTATCTATTTCTTTGGGATTCTCACCTTCTTCGCCTGGTGTTTGGTTCTCCAGCTGTTGTTCTCCTTGGCTCTCTTGGACAGTTTTTTTCTCAGCTCCCTTCTCTATTTCTTTGGTATCTGCTTTTTTGCTTTTCATCGTTCGGTTGGGTCGTTGTTTTTTATTTTTGCTCCGTTCTACGATCTCCTTCCCAGCTTCCTTTCCTCTTTCTTCACATACTTTCATCTTCTCCGGTCATCGCTGGGTTCTCTCGCTCTCCATATTGACTTCCTTTGACATTTTCTTTTTCGGCCTTTCTACATTGACTTTCTTCAACATTTTCTTTTTCAGCATCTATTCTTGTATCTTCTTTCTTCTTATTCAATCGTACCTTCTTGACATTGGTTCCGAGACTGATCTCTGATTTTGTATCCGTTAGTTTTCTTTTCGTAGTCTGCTTAAGCTGAGCGAGAGCTGCTTCGATCATTCTACGACCTCTAGTCATCAGGATGGTACTTGAACAGGCATAAAAAAAAAGATTTTCACCGGAGGGCTTACATAAACTGATCAAACCTACCCTAACCTAATTTCAACCACTAGCGTATATTAATTTGTTCACTTACCGCTGAAATGATTCTCCTCTGGCTGTGCCAACGAAAATTCGGTCGGTTGGCTTCGATTTCTCACTTCAAATAACAAGAAGAAGACAATACTCCGCGACCATTTGTATCACTGACAGTTGATGGTTCGCGCGGTACACTCGAGGCACATGCACATCTGTGCACGTCACTGGTCCGGTGGTGGTGACGACCGCGAGCGCGCCATCTCGCGAAGTATACATCCTACTACGCTGACGATATCGTCAGCAACGATAGTCAAGAAATGTTGTGGCTCAGTCGGCGTCGCCAAAAAGCTGGTTCAAGAATGAGGCTCAAACGGACGCGAGATACCGAAAAACAATTATATCGTTCGCTTTGTACCGTTCCACAGTTTACTATCTACAGAAAATTTCACTGCTGGAGACCAAGGATACTTCAACAATTCAACATACAGGTGAGCATCGAGTCTCGAGCGGCCATTTTTTTACACAATTTCGGCGATAATATTTTGCCAAAAACAATTTTTTTCCGATTTCAATGCGTTTCTTCATCTGCGTCAGTACGTAATAGCATATATCGAACGCCTGAACGAAAACCCGTTCTGGACCTTCCTCGCGGACCACGAGCAATAAGAAGATTTTGGGTAAGAACGCACCCTACTTTACCGACATTCGACCTATCACACCCCGTTAATATTAAAGAGGACACGAAAAAACTGCATCAACCTTATTCTAATTTTCTACGCCGACTTAGATCTAAGAGTGTCTCATAAACTGCGCAACTTTAGTCGATATTACTGATATGATTTGAATGGAATTCCCTCTCCTCTTATCGACCTTTGATTTGTGTTTCTGACACATAGTCGAACCAGAGTCGACTATCATTCTTCCACTCTGATGTCACACATTTAGTGTAGCTGTCTAACCTACGTGTCACATGGACTGTTGTTCTCTCTATTAAGGGTCTCTTGCGCACCCTTTTTTCGTGCTACATTTTAGGATCATGAGGAGGGTTTTCAACTTTTCGATGGGAGGACGTTGATCCTTGTGTGATGACAAAGTTTTTCATCTACTTTCCCATTATCTCGAGTAGATAGTCTATGAGAGTCCTGGGGACAAAACAGGGTAAGTCGTGAACTTCTTTACCGACGTGATAGAATTTTTTTTAATGCTGTACCGACACTCGAGAACTGACGTTTGTCGACCGTGATCATTACTATATCGACACTCGAGAACTGACTGTCCATCGATCGTGATCTTATTAATTGAGCGGCCGGAAAGCATAATCCCGGGAGCGCTCGGACTCGGGAATCCTAGTACGCAAAGGAGGGGATAACGCGTTGCTACGGGCGCGAGTTAATCCGACGCGAAATTTTGAAACTGCCATTATTCCGGTTCTAATTATCGGATCGTGATGATTTATATACCAAAATTTTCGTAAGACTGTAGCGCTTCCAACGAACCTCATTTCATCGCCGAGTCTATGAATTTTCGATAGTTTATTAGCACACACAGTTTGAAGTGAAAAACTCAATGATCGATGTCAAAATTTTCGAAATAATTGATATCCCTCCAATTATTATGTCTTCAAGTAAAACATATCTGAAATTCAAATCGATTGGAGAAGTTTTACGAAAGTTGTGAGCTGAAATGAACGGAAGCGTGAGTCGGCGCTCGACGCTGTAAATGCACGCGTTGCTTTTTAATACCACATATTTCGTTTTTCGGCTTACACGACACCCAAAAGTTGTTCCTTGGGTCTTTAGAATGTTTTTCGTGAAATGTTAGATTTTTCACATTCACGAAAAAGCGTTTTTTATTCAATGTTTATGCGCACGCGAAGCGCGTGCGTTTATAGCTCGCGCGAACCGTGCTTTTGTTTCTTTCTGGTATTCATTATTTCGCATTATGATATATACGGTATGAAAAAAACATTGCTTTGTGTTTTTTTGAGAGATATTCCTTATTGGAATTATTCCTTATGATTGAGTTTTTCACTTCAAACTGTGTGTGCTAATAAACTATCGAAAATTTATATTGGAATAATTCCAATAAGGAATATCTCTCAAAAAAACACAAAGCAATGTTTTTTTCATACAGTATATATTATAATGCGAAATAATTAATACCAGAAAAAAACAAACGCACGCGCTTCGCGCACGCATGAACATTTAATAAAAAACGCTTTTTCGTGAATGTGAAAAACCTAACATTTCACGAAAAACATTCTAAAGACCCAAGGAACAACTTTTGGGTGTCGTGTAAGCCGAAAAACGAAATATGAGGTATTAAAAAGCAACGCGTGCATTTACAGCGTCGAGTGCCGACTCGCGCTTTCGTTCATTTTAGCTCACAACTTTCGTAAAACTTCTCCAATCGATTTGAATTTCAGATATGTTTTACTTGAAGACATAATAATTGAAGGGATATTATTTATTTCAATAAATTTTGACATCGATCATTGAGTTTTTCACTTCAAACTGTGTGTGCTAATAAACTATCGAAAATTCATAGACTCAGCGATGAAATGAGGTTCGTTGGAAGCGCTAAAGTCTTACGAAAATTTTGGTGTATAAATCATCACGATCCGATAATGAGAACCGGAATAATGGCAGTTTCAAAATTTCGCGTCGGATTAACTCGCGCCCGTAGCAACGCGTTATCCCCTCCTTTGCGTACTAGGATTCCCGAGTCCGAGCGCTCCCGGGATTATGCTTTCCGGCCGCTCAATTATAAATGCTTTATCGATACTCGAGAAGTGACCGTACGGCGACAATATAATTATAAATGCTTTACCGACACTCGAGAAGTGACCGTACGGCGACAAGTGGGGCGTGACCGTCTATTGATCCATCGACCGTGATCACGGTAGGGCGTGACTATCTGTGGGTCCATTAACCGTAACGGCGACTACGAGATCGACTTACGAACCGAGATTTGCGGCAGATGCGAGAGAGCTGCCTGCGTAGCAGGCAGCTCGTTCGCGTCTGGGCGTGTACAAAAAAAATTACAACGTCGGCGCTTTTATTTTAAACTTCAGATATTTTATTCAACATTTTGAAAACACTCGTACACGTTCAGCGTGGACTATACATTTTTTTTGAAACATCATGAATTTTGATGTATTAATTAGGACTTGGTGCCATACTAGTCTGTAATTTTATGAGTCTTTCCCGTATGTGTGTGACCTCTGCCAATAAGTTGTTGAGTATTTGAGAATTTGGCGAGGCAGTTTCATCCGGACGTGATTCCCCGCTAGGCGTCGTCACAACAGCATCTTTGAACGAAATAGCACAATTGAGAAATAAAATTTACATCTTAATAGAATATCACAATTATGTTTTTTTTTTTGTACTTTCTCCCTGTGATGGTATCTTTGTAGTTTCGTTTTTGGCGGTATTTAAAATATTAACGTAAATAGCGCCGTTGTGTTCACTTATTTGCTGAATCCTGGTAATTGAGTCAAAATCAGGCAGCGGCAGTTGACTCAGATTCGGGTTCACTTCGATGACACCGTCCCCACTAGTGACCTGCTGTATCCGCCGCACTTTGGTGTTATTTATCGGTGCCGCCAGAGACGCAGAAAAGTGCATCATGCACATCAAAATGCAAATAATTTTCATTTTTCGAGTTCAACGTTGTACTGTTCCGCCGGATATGCAAAGTAGACCACTAAATGACAATACTGATGAACAGCCTGCTTTTATATCAACCGCTGTGACGCCGGGGTTCAGTTTGTTCAATATTTAAGCCGAAACATGGATTTTCAAAAAAAGGTAAGTAACGTGTGATTAACCCCTTGCCTGTGAGTGACACACATATGGGCAAAAAAAAGTCGTGCCACTTTTGTGTCATGACACATATGTGGGCATTTGAAAAAAAACATGATTTTACTACATCGATTCGACTGTTGTTTGGTATATCATCGTTTTTGAGGTTGCTGAATCCGAATCTGAAATCAGATTTCTGAAATTCAAAATGGCGGATCCAATATGGCGGACGCGAAATCAAAAAACCGTTCGATTTCGATGAAAGTAAGTATCTTTACGTTTTCAAGATCGCTGAATCCGAATCTGAAATCAGATTTTCAAAATTCAAAATGGCAGATCCAATATGGCGGACGCGAAATCGACAAACAGTTTGATTCCGATGAAAGTGAGTATCTTCACGTTTTCAAGGTCGCTAAATCATCCTTTAATCTCAGTATCATAGTTTTTGAGGTCGCTGAATCCGAATCTGAAATCAGATTTCCGAAATTCTAAATGGCGGATCCAATATGGCGGACGCGAAATCGAAAAACGGTCCGATTTCGATGAAAGTGAGTATCTTCACGTTTTCAAGGTCGCTGAATCCGAATCTGAAATCAGATTTCCGAAATTCAAGATGGCGGATCCAATATGGCGGACGCGAAATCGAAAAACGGTCCGATTCCGATGAAAGTGAGTATCTTCACGTTTTCAAGGTCGCTGAATCCGAATCTGAAATCAGATTTCCAAAATTCAAGATGGCGGATCCAATATGGCGGACGCGAAATCGAAAAACAGTTCGATTCTGATGGAAGTGAGTATCGTCACGTTTTCGAGGTCGCTGAATCCGAATCTGAAATCAGATTTCCGAAATTCAAAATGATGGATGCAATATGGCGGGAGACAATTTGGAAAGTAGTTGGATTTCGTTGCAAATTCGTGACTTGAGATGTTTGTGGTTGCGAATTTCTAATTTGAGTGCTCATCTGAGTATCAGATGAAAATTTAGCGAATCATTCATGGCGAACTATTATTCACAGTAAACAAATGTGAAAGAATATTTTTTTGGTTTTATATTCCGCTCTCTGCCGAACCCAGAGTCACGAAACGAGGACGTGGCGGTTGTTGACTCCGTTTTTTTTTCTTTTTTTGTATTTCAATTTTTTTTTGTGCTTTTTGTATTTTTAATTTTTTTTGTGCTTTTTGTCTTTTGATTTTTTTTTTGTGCTTTTTGTATTTTAATTTTTTTTTGTGCTTTTTGTATTGTAAATTTTTTAGTGCTTTTTGTATTGTAATTTTTTGTTTTACTTTTTGTATGCAACTTTTTTTTGTGCTTTTTGTATTTCTGTCTGCTTTTCGCATTTCATATTTCTTTCTTACGTCTTGTACTTTTTTCTTCCACCCATATCTTCAATTTTCGTACCTTTTTTGTTTCGACTTTCATTATATTCTTTCATTTTTTGTATCCTTGTGATTTTTGCACTCAACAATTTATAATCTCTAGTCTTGTGCTTGGTCTACAAATAAACGAGAATTTGAGTATTTTACTTCTCAACACCATCATTCGTGATACTTTCGAAAGCAAGGTACCACGCACAGTGGAACGTTACCACAATCTTTGCACATAATATATGTTGCCTGTCTTTTTTTCTTGGAATAACATTCAGTGCATCGCTTTCTCATCTTCTTATCACCCGAGATGTAGGATGGATAGTGATTTCGTGAGGAGCGTAGAGGATTTTTAGGTTTACAATAATACTCTTTAGATGATGTGTGTTGATCGCAATGCTCTTCTAACAATTCTGTTGCCAGTGCACGACGAAACTGTAAAGAGGTCATCCTCTTCGAGTCACTTTGGAGATGATTATAGACGACGAAAGCATTGTAAATTGCAGTGTCGAATAAATGAAAGTATAATTTATGATGCCACTTGACAGTTTTGTGAATTGTTTCGTAAGAAGAAATAGACTGATCTGTTTTATCTACACCTCCCATATTGTTATTATACGAAATAACAACGTTTGGCTTCATTTTTTCTTTCTTGGTGAGCCTATCTATTTTTTTGGTACCAGTTATAGCTGGATTGTGCATTGTTGTGAGCATGGTAACAACTTTTTTGTCTTTCCATGCGAGACAAGCCATTTTTGGAGTGTACCAAACTTTCATGTCGCCAACTTTCAGATTTTTCGTATACATCTTTGGCATGTATTTACGATTTTCACGCACAGTTCCGCAGACATTCGTTTTCTCATCGACAAGTTGTTTGCACAGAAGCGGAGATGTATACCAGTTATCAATGTAAAGCGATCGGCCTTGCTAGGGAGTGTTTTTACTGTAAAAAGAAGGGTCACTTTTTTGAAAACTGTTTTGCTTTACAGCGACATTTCCAAGAGAAAATGAATAATAATAATCAGAATTCTAACGGTTTCTTGAACCCGAACCAGTCGTGGAGGAATAATAATTGGCAACCAAGGTCAACAGAGAATCGAATAAGATACGAACCACAACAGATTGACTTGACGACAGACCAGTCCACTTCTGGTACTACTACGAGAAACCAAAATGGATAGACAAATCCAATTGCTTCCACAACTAATCAATTCGTGATTAGGCGTTTTTCTAGATCGGGATTATACGCTAGGGGAACCGTAAATGGGGTGAATTGTTTATGGGTCATCGATACTGGGGCCGAGGTTTCAATTGTACGATCAGATTTGATACCACGTCTTCCCTTAAAATTGGCACATACTTCTTTGAAAGTTGCGACAGGTCAAACAGTCAACGTTTTGGGGAAAGTTGCCGCAGAAATTGACGTGGAAGGGTATCTCAATACATCCCATGAATTCCTAGTGGCTGATATTGAAGACGAAGGAATTCTAGGGATGGACTTTTTATTGACACACAATTGTAGTATTAATGTTGTAGAACATACTCTGGAAGCAGGAGTAATTATTATCCCTTTGTTAACCTCAAAACCTATATTAACTGGTACGAATCCTATTGATCAGGAATCTACTTCGAAACTTGGAAAGGTGACTCGAAGTCCTGAGGCTCGTGACGGAAACATTGACGGAAGTTTTCAGGTGACACCACAAAAATTAGAGTCTTTGGTCGCGGAGATTAGCCGTCAGGTTTCGAACGACCTTCTTGCTAAAATAACACAAGGAGATATTTTGTTGAACGACCGGTGCGGAAACAGAACACAAAATGTTACTCCGCGTAGTACTGTGCGTGAGTCGGTCAACTCTTCGACCAACCCGTTACTTTCAAAGAATGACATTAGGAGTCCACGGACTCAACGTATCTTTGAACCTTATCCACGGACTTCTGTCAACGTTTTTCACGAAACGAATAGTTTAAGCGTCCCTTGCGAAAATACTCGGAGCCTTGACTCGCCGGGCATTGATTCGCCTTCACATTTGGAGTCGTATCGAGATTTTACAGACACTCAATTCTCCGCAGGAGAAGAATGCGTTGATGCAGATGTGTACGGAGGTTTTTGTGAACTTGGGATAGGTGCCTATCAATAACCTTGATTCTCCAATTTTGATTTATACAACTTGACCTCGGCTATGATTGTCAATTTGTTTGATAAATTCTGCTGATACAGCAGAATTCTTGTGATTAATCGGTATTAAGTTATCTTTTACAGTTCCCTTTATCTCAAGAGGAGGGTAACTGAAGTATCTCCCTTTATCTCAAGAGGAGGGTAACTGAAGTATCTATTTTGAAGCTTTTGGGAAATTTTTCGCAGACGACCACTCACTGGAGTAAAGCTATGATCGGACCAATTTTCCTGCGAATTTGTTTTCATGTTTTCATGTCCGATATCATCGTTGTCCGGACTCATCCTTGTCCTTCCAATATAAGGTAACTTGGTTTTTGAAGATCCTCCTGGGAGCAGTTTCCTTGTCTTTTCTTCCCGTACCCGATGTTTTCCCAACAACGCGTGACGCTGGTGTTTTTGATGAACGACTTTCCTATGCAAGGGCTGACTTTCCGGATGCGATCCAGTTTTCAGCTGTTTTGACTGACTATTTTGGGAAGGATTGGATAGTGATTCGGGATTTTCAATGAAGCGATTCTGGATCTTCAACGAAGACGCCAATGTGGCGAGGAAGAAATATTGTACACTTTTAATTTGGGTTTTGGTTAATTGCACTATCCACTTTTTGGTTTTCTGGGGTTTTCCAAAAAGTAGTAAATAGGGGAATGCCGGATAGTTCTTGGAAGAACACCAGTTTTGTGGAGCCTCAGCTCTAGTAGTTGTATATCGATTTGTTAATTTTGGTCGATCGTTCTTCCAAGAGTCGGGACGACTCTTCTTCTGAGGGGGGGGGGGTAGTGTTACGGGGACACCCGTTAGAATTTAATGATCAGATGTTTGCTGTCACTTTGACAGCTGGAGTTTTTAGTGGGCTGGGTAAACAGCTGATAATTTGTTATTAAGAGAAGAGCATAAGAATTATTATTGTAAAAGCAGTCTTGTCTCAGACTTGAATAAGTACACACGTTTGAATAAACTTGGAGCTTATTTGAACATATTCGTGAAGAGTTTAGTACTTCTTGTCTCACAGTTATTGAGTAGTTATTGAGAGACCTGGATTGATAAGCAGAGGTTTTAGCCCTTTGTAACAATATTATCGTCTACAAGAATTTGTATGATACTCTCATCTTCTCCAAACATTATTTGGTATTTCAGTTGTTCACTTTGGCATTCTTCAGCGTTTTTTTTCACGGCTCCCATTTCCATTTCTTCGTTCTTTCCATTATCGCTGGTCATCTCTTGGTTTCCTCGTTGTTCTGTATTTTTGCTCCATTCAACTATTTTTTTCTCGGCTTCCGTATCTATTTCTTTGAGATTTTCACCTTCTTCGCCCGTCGTTTGCTTTTCCATCTGTTGTCCTCTTTGGTTTTCTTGGACGGTATTTTTCTCAGCTGTCATTTCCATTCCTTCGTTCTTCCCATTATCGCTGGTCGTTTCTTGGTTTCCTCGTTCTTCTGTATTTTTGCTCCGTTTGACTATTTCTTTCTCAGCTTCCGTATCTATTTCTTTGCGATTTTCACCTTCTTCGCCCGTCGTTTGCTTCTCCATCTGTTGTTCTCTTTGGTTTTGTTGCACGGTATTTTTCTCAGCTGTTATTTCCATTTTTTTGTTCTTTCCATTATCGCTGGTCGTTTCTTGGTTTCCTCGTTCTTCTGTATTTTTGCTCCATTCGACTATTTTTTTCTCGGCTTCCGTATCTATTTCTTTGGGATTCTCACCTTCTTCGCCTGGTGTTTGGTTCTCCAGCTGTTGTTCTCCTTGGCTCTCTTGGACAGTTTTTTTCTCAGCTCCCTTCTCTATTTCTTTGGTATCTGCTTTTTTGCTTTTCATCGTTCGGTTGGGTCGTTGTTTTTTATTTTTGCTCCGTTCTACGATCTCCTTCCCAGCTTCCTTTCCTCTTTCTTCACATACTTTCATCTTCTCCGGTCATCGCTGGGTTCTCTCGCTCTCCATATTGACTTCCTTTGACATTTTCTTTTTCGGCCTTTCTACATTGACTTTCTTCAACATTTTCTTTTTCAGCATCTATTCTTGTATCTTCTTTCTTCTTATTCAATCGTACCTTCTTGACATTGGTTCCGAGACTGATCTCTGATTTTGTATCCGTTAGTTTTCTTTTCGTAGTCTGCTTAAGCTGAGCGAGAGCTGCTTCGATCATTCTACGACCTCTAGTCATCAGGATGGTACTTGAACAGGCATAAAAAAAAAGATTTTCACCGGAGGGCTTACATAAACTGATCAAACCTACCCTAACCTAATTTCAACCACTAGCGTATATTAATTTGTTCACTTACCGCTGAAATGATTCTCCTCTGGCTGTGCCAACGAAAATTCGGTCGGTTGGCTTCGATTTCTCACTTCAAATAACAAGAAGAAGACAATACTCCGCGACCATTTGTATCACTGACAGTTGATGGTTCGCGCGGTACACTCGAGGCACATGCACATCTGTGCACGTCACTGGTCCGGTGGTGGTGACGACCGCGAGCGCGCCATCTCGCGAAGTATACATCCTACTACGCTGACGATATCGTCAGCAACGATAGTCAAGAAATGTTGTGGCTCAGTCGGCGTCGCCAAAAAGCTGGTTCAAGAATGAGGCTCAAACGGACGCGAGATACCGAAAAACAATTATATCGTTCGCTTTGTACCGTTCCACAGTTTACTATCTACAGAAAATTTCACTGCTGGAGACCAAGGATACTTCAACAATTCAACATACAGGTGAGCATCGAGTCTCGAGCGGCCATTTTTTTACACAATTTCGGCGATAATATTTTGCCAAAAACAATTTTTTTCCGATTTCAATGCGTTTCTTCATCTGCGTCAGTACGTAATAGCATATATCGAACGCCTGAACGAAAACCCGTTCTGGACCTTCCTCGCGGACCACGAGCAATAAGAAGATTTTGGGTAAGAACGCACCCTACTTTACCGACATTCGACCTATCACACCCCGTTAATATTAAAGAGGACACGAAAAAACTGCATCAACCTTATTCTAATTTTCTACGCCGACTTAGATCTAAGAGTGTCTCATAAACTGCGCAACTTTAGTCGATATTACTGATATGATTTGAATGGAATTCCCTCTCCTCTTATCGACCTTTGATTTGTGTTTCTGACACATAGTCGAACCAGAGTCGACTATCATTCTTCCACTCTGATGTCACACATTTAGTGTAGCTGTCTAACCTACGTGTCACATGGACTGTTGTTCTCTCTATTAAGGGTCTCTTGCGCACCCTTTTTTCGTGCTACATTTTAGGATCATGAGGAGGGTTTTCAACTTTTCGATGGGAGGACGTTGATCCTTGTGTGATGACAAAGTTTTTCATCTACTTTCCCATTATCTCGAGTAGATAGTCTATGAGAGTCCTGGGGACAAAACAGGGTAAGTCGTGAACTTCTTTACCGACGTGATAGAATTTTTTTTAATGCTGTACCGACACTCGAGAACTGACGTTTGTCGACCGTGATCATTACTATATCGACACTCGAGAACTGACTGTCCATCGATCGTGATCTTATTAATTATAAATGCTTTATCGATACTCGAGAAGTGACCGTACGGCGACAATATAATTATAAATGCTTTACCGACACTCGAGAAGTGACCGTACGGCGACAAGTGGGGCGTGACCGTCTATTGATCCATCGACCGTGATCACGGTAGGGCGTGACTATCTGTGGGTCCATTAACCGTAACGGCGACTACGAGATCGACTTACGAACCGAGATTTGCGGCAGATGCGAGAGAGCTCGTTCGCGTCTGGGCGTGTACAAAAAAAATTACAACGTCGGCGCTTTTATTTTAAACTTCAGATATTTTATTCAACATTTTGAAAACACTCGTACACGTTCAGCGTGGACTATACATTTTTTTTGAAACATCATGAATTTTGATGTATTAATTAGGACTTGGTGCCATACTAGTCTGTAATTTTATGAGTCTTTCCCGTATGTGTGTGACCTCTGCCAATAAGTTGTTGAGTATTTGAGAATTTGGCGAGGCAGTTTCATCCGGACGTGATTCCCCGCTAGGCGTCGTCACAACAGCATCTTTGAACGAAATAGCACAATTGAGAAATAAAATTTACATCTTAATAGAATATCACAATTATGTTTTTTTTTTTGTACTTTCTCCCTGTGATGGTATCTTTGTAGTTTCGTTTTTGGCGGTATTTAAAATATTAACGTAAATAGCGCCGTTGTGTTCACTTATTTGCTGAATCCTGGTAATTGAGTCAAAATCAGGCAGCGGCAGTTGACTCAGATTCGGGTTCACTTCGATGACACCGTCCCCACTAGTGACCTGCTGTATCCGCCGCACTTTGGTGTTATTTATCGGTGCCGCCAGAGACGCAGAAAAGTGCATCATGCACATCAAAATGCAAATAATTTTCATTTTTCGAGTTCAACGTTGTACTGTTCCGCCGGATATGCAAAGTAGACCACTAAATGACAATACTGATGAACAGCCTGCTTTTATATCAACCGCTGTGACGCCGGGGTTCAGTTTGTTCAATATTTAAGCCGAAACATGGATTTTCAAAAAAAGGTAAGTAACGTGTGATTAACCCCTTGCCTGTGAGTGACACACATATGGGCAAAAAAAAGTCGTGCCACTTTTGTGTCATGACACATATGTGGGCATTTGAAAAAAAACATGATTTTACTACATCGATTCGACTGTTGTTTGGTATATCATCGTTTTTGAGGTTGCTGAATCCGAATCTGAAATCAGATTTCTGAAATTCAAAATGGCGGATCCAATATGGCGGACGCGAAATCAAAAAACCGTTCGATTTCGATGAAAGTAAGTATCTTTACGTTTTCAAGATCGCTGAATCCGAATCTGAAATCAGATTTTCAAAATTCAGAATGGCAGATCCAATATGGCGGACGCGAAATCGACAAACAGTTTGATTCCGATGAAAGTGAGTATCTTCACGTTTTCAAGGTCGCTAAATCATCCTTTAATCTCAGTATCATAGTTTTTGAGGTCGCTGAATCCGAATCTGAAATCAGATTTCCGAAATTCTAAATGGCGGATCCAATATGGCGGACGCGAAATCGAAAAACGGTCCGATTCCGATGAAAGTGAGTATCTTCACGTTTTCAAGGTCGCTGAATCCGAATCTGAAATCAGATTTCCGAAATTCAAGATGGCGGATCCAATATGGCGGACGCGAAATCGAAAAACGGTCCGATTCCGATGAAAGTGAGTATCTTCACGTTTTCAAGGTCGCTGAATCCGAATCTGAAATCAGATTTCCAAAATTCAAGATGGCGGATCCAATATGGCGGACGCGAAATCGAAAAACAGTTCGATTCTGATGGAAGTGAGTATCGTCACGTTTTCGAGGTCGCTGAATCCGAATCTGAAATCAGATTTCCGAAATTCAAAATGATGGATGCAATATGGCGGGAGACAATTTGGAAAGTAGTTGGATTTCGTTGCAAATTCGTGACTTGAGATGTTTGTGGTTGCGAATTTCTAATTTGAGTGCTCATCTGAGTATCAGATGAAAATTTAGCGAATCATTCATGGCGAACTATTATTCACAGTAAACAAATGTGAAAGAATATTTTTTTGGTTTTATATTCCGCTCTCTGCCGAACCCAGAGTCACGAAACGAGGACGTGGCGGTTGTTGACTCCGTTTTTTTTTCTTTTTTTGTATTTCAATTTTTTTTGTGCTTTTTGTATTTTTAATTTTTTTTGTGCTTTTTGTCTTTTGATTTTTTTTTTGTGCTTTTTGTATTTTAATTTTTTTTGTGCTTTTTGTATTGTAAATTTTTTAGTGCTTTTTGTATTGTAATTTTTTGTTTTACTTTTTGTATGCAACTTTTTTTTGTGCTTTTTGTATTTCTGTCTGCTTTTCGCATTTCATATTTCTTTCTTACGTCTTGTACTTTTTTCTTCCACCCATATCTTCAATTTTCGTACCTTTTTTGTTTCGACTTTCATTATATTCTTTCATTTTTTGTATCCTTGTGATTTTTGCACTCAACAATTTATAATCTCTAGTCTTGTGCTTGGTCTACAAATAAACGAGAATTTGAGTATTTTACTTCTCAACACCATCATTCGTGATACTTTCGAAAGCAAGGTACCACGCACAGTGGAACGTTACCACAATCTTTGCACATAATATATGTTGCCTGTCTTTTTTTCTTGGAATAACATTCAGTGCATCGCTTTCTCATCTTCTTATCACCCGAGATGTAGGATGGATAGTGATTTCGTGAGGAGCGTAGAGGATTTTTAGGTTTACAATAATACTCTTTAGATGATGTGTGTTGATCGCAATGCTCTTCTAACAATTCTGTTGCCAGTGCACGACGAAACTGTAAAGAGGTCATCCTCTTCGAGTCACTTTGGAGATGATTATAGACGACGAAAGCATTGTAAATTGCAGTGTCGAATAAATGAAAGTATAATTTATGATGCCACTTGACAGTTTTGTGAATTGTTTCGTAAGAAGAAATAGACTGATCTGTTTTATCTACGCCTCCCATATTGTTATTATACGAAATAACAACGTTTGGCTTCATTTTTTCTTTCTTGGTGAGCCTATCTATTTTTTTGGTACCAGTTATAGCTGGATTGTGCATTGTTGTGAGCATGGTAACAACTTTTTTGTCTTTCCATGCGAGACAAGCCATTTTTGGAGTGTACCAAACTTTCATGTCGCCAACTTTCAGATTTTTCGTATACATCTTTGGCATGTATTTACGATTTTCACGCACAGTTCCGCAGACATTCGTTTTCTCATCGACAAGTTGTTTGCACAGAAGCGGAGATGTATACCAGTTATCAATGTAAAGCGATCGGCCTTGACCTGCGAGATCTCCTAGTAATTTTTTTACTACTGTGCCAGATATTCCTATTCCTTTAGGGGCTCGTTGATTTTCACGATCTTTACCTGTGTATATGTCTAGATCATAAACGTAGCCAGTTGTTGACTCGCAATTTTTGTATATCTTTATCCCAAAACGAGCTCGTTTATTTCGATTACACTGTCTAAACTTCAGACGACCTTTCCACGTGATCAATGATTCGTCAATGCTTATATGTTCTTCTGGTCTATACACTGCTTTGAAGTTCTCAATTAGAAGTTCGTGAACAGGACGAATTTTCCTGAGTTGATCTGTGGAATCATCCTCATTTTCGGAGAAATGTAACAGAGTTAGCAACTGACGGAATCTATCGTAGGTCATCACAGTAGAGAAAAAGGGTGTTGCTAACATTTGATCTTTAGTCCAATACATGTCAAGCGATGGTTTGCGTATAATTCCCATCAAAAGAATTATTGCATGGAATGTAGATCATCAAGATCTGTCTCTGTATACTTCAGTATTCTCGAATGTGGCTTTAGTTTGTTAGCAAGCATCAAAGCATTCATTTTCTCCACAGCATACTTATTTGTTTCGTAACAAATCATCTCGATCATGTCTTCCAAAAGAAACTTTTTCAAAATTTCGGCTGGACTGCTGTGCCTATTGAGACCACTTCCAGATTGCACACCTGCATGCAAGTCAGTAAATGGATGAAGTACCGGTTCAAATTGTGACTGTTCAGACTGCTCAGTCCACGTCAAATCTTTTCGGAACTTGTCCAAGCGATCAGACAATGGTGTACTCGATTCATCCTCAGATTCTGAGGGCGCATCTTGAGCGCTTTCCTGTGGCCCATTATTGGATTGCTGAATCCTTTCTGTTTCACCATCACTTTCGCCCGCTAAATAATCATCGTTGTCCAGAGAAATGTCTGTGTCTGAATCAGAACTGTTTATTTGTTCCTCATAAATTTTTCGTTTCCTAGTGGACACCGAACGTGCCCTCAACATTGCAGTAAGAGAAACCTGACCGCTCCTTACAATACCGCTAGTGCGCCGACGTAGGGCCAGTGGACTCGAATGGATACGAGAGAAGGGGTAGCGACGGAGTTAGTCTGCCACAGCGAGCGTTCGGAAATAGAAGCGCTAGTGCGCAGACGTAGGGCCAGCGGACTCGAATAGATACGAGAGAAGGGGTAGCGACAGAGTTAGTCATCCACAGCGAGCGATCGGAAATAGAAGCGCTAGTGCGCAGACGTAGGGCCAGCAGACTCGAATAGATACGAGAGAAGGGGTAGCGACGGAGTTAGTCTGCAACTGTGATCGTTCGGAAATACGTGCATCAAGCCGAATAAAGCCGGTCTATTTCAAGTGTAAGTGTTGTGTCTTTATTTCCGTGATCCAGGAGCCTATACGAAACAAAATTTTCTCTCGCTAGTTATTTATATTGTTGATATTACTTGTTATAGCATCTCAAATATTTTCTCACTTTTAGGCACTCAGATTCGAAAATTGACATTTTCTCCTGGCATATTGGATCAGCCATTTTTCATTTTTTCAAATCCTATTTTGGATTCGGATTCAACCACCTCAAAAATCATAAGGTACTTACTTCCATCGGAATCGGACCGTTTTTCGATTTCGCGTCCGCCATTCTGAATTTTGGAAATCTGATTTCAGATTCGGATTCAGCGACCTTGAAAACGTAAAGATACTCACTTTCATCGGAATCGGACCGTTTTTCGATTTCTCGTCCGCCATATTCGATCCGCCATCTTGAATTTTGGAAATCTGATTTCAGATTCGGATTCAGCGACCTTGAAAACGTGAAGATACTCACTTTCATCGGAATCGGACCGTTTTTCGATTTCGCGTCCGCCATATTGGATCCGCCATCTTGAATTTCGGAAATCTGATTTCAGATTCGGATTCAGCGACCTTGAAAACGTCAAGATACTCACTTTCATCGAAATCGGACCGTTTTTCGATTTCGCGTCCGCCATATTGGATCCGCCATTTAGAATTTCGGAAATCTGATTTCAGATTCGGATTCAGCGACCTTGAAAACGTGAAGATACTCACTTTCATCGGAATCGGACCGTTTTTCGATTTCGCGTCCGCCATATTGGATCCGCCATCTTGAATTTTGGAAATCTGATTTCAGATTCGGATTCAGCGACCTTGAAAACGTAAAGATACTCACTTTCATCAGAATCGGACCGTTTTTCGATTTCGCGTCCGCCATATTGGATCCGCCATCTTGAATTTCGGAAATCTGATTTGAGATTCGGATTCAGCGACCTTGAAAACGTGAAGATACTCACTTTCATCGAAATCGGACCGTTTTTCGATTCCGCGTCCGCCATATTGGATCCGCCATTTAGAATTTCGGAAATCTGATTTCAGATTCGGATTCAGCGACCTCAAAAACTATGATACTGAGATTAGAGGATGAATCTGTGAACATTTTTTCCAAACACAAAAGTGGCACGAAAATCCCATTTTCGCATCACTGCCAAGGGGTTAAAAGTATAAAATTTTATTGATATTACTGTTAAAAAATTTGTTATTTTACATACGTCAAGATCGTAAATTGTCAATTTCACAGTAGGATGCCGGTGCAAGCAGGTTCAGATGATCCATCTTTGGAATTCCGTCAAATGGCTCCGGTACCATTTTCGTATTCTCTGTACATTTGAAACGACGCACTCGGGCGGTCCTTGCGATCTTTCCGACGGCAGGTGATTTGCGCAGGTCAGGTAGGAGGCTCATATGGTGATATATACGTGCATTTGTTTTTTCTTTTGGCGGCGCGTCGTCTCAGACACGTCTAGTCAAGCACGACGCTCAGAGTCCGGGTGAGATCACTCTTGTTGTCGCGCTGAATATATTTTTTTTTGCTTGAAGCAGATTACGTTCACCGCTGGAGCCAGTTTAGCAGAGATGTATGTTTTTTGTTAATATTTTCGCGACTTTTAATTTCTAAGTGGCTGGCGACACGCGGCACTGCGGAATAATTAATTGCGTGTTTTGAGATACCGTTGCGACTCTCCACTCAGTCTTTATCGCAACATTTTTAATGAGCTCGAAACTGCAACTTTGTAGCGAAAAAACTCGCTGCTCGGCGAGACATTCTGATACTTATCTCAAAGTCGTTTGACAGAACCAGGATACACGAAGATAGGGTGAAACTGCTTGACGACGGGACATTCGATCGAGTATAAATAGCATCGGCTGCGAAGCTTAGAAGTCAGTCAGGGCTGAATCTTTGTCGTGGTGCGTGTCTTAAGTAAATATGTCCGAATCTCAGCGAGCGACCTCTCCAGTACTGACCTCCACACCGGAGAAGAAAAGGCGCGTAGAAATTGACAACTACGAATTAATATTGCGTTCGGATTTTCCTTTGACAAAAAGTGAAACTAAGCGCGTCGGCGTGGCGTTACTCGTAAACTCACACGTTGAATCATCTGAAGTAGTAGTTTTCGTGACGGATGCGAGAAAAGATTTGCAACGGCCAACGCTCTACATGGAGCGAAAGGCCTGGAACGATTTTGTCAGTAAAGCTGAAATATTTCGTTCTTGGATCGATTGCGAATCGAGTAATGTCGTAAATTCGTCACAATGGGCTCGACCGCAGGGACTCATAATGATGCCCAAAACGTGCGAGATATTATATTCTACCGCTCCGTGTATAAATATTTTGCTCGACAAATTGGAATCGCAGTTGCCTGAATTGAAAAGAAAAGCTAGCGGTATAGCTAGGAAAATAATTGACATATGTGAAAATTCTCCCGCATTAACGACGGATGAACTGAGAAAGGTTGTAGCAGCCGATCCGGAATTCGAGCCTACCAATTTGATCGATCAAGAATTGGTAACTCGTTGTCTCGGTCTTTTGCACGATGCGTCATAAAAAATCAATTCAAAAACGTCATCATCATCATCGTCGTCGTCGTCAGCATCATCATCATTGTTCACCTAGTCTATAACCACACATAATTTTAACGAACAGTTTAATTTAAAATCTAAATTGGTAAGCCAGAGCGAGAGAAACTGAAATAATTGCCGGTCGAAATATTGCAACAACATTATTTTTTTTGCAGGAACATCGGTTCTTCCCAAACGCCTCCTGCTTGGAATACATACGACAGCCAGAGGTACGACCGCTTGTACTCTTCGATGCGAAAAAAAATGACGCATCACGTGACCCCAACACCCCGCGCACGCAAAAATTTGTCGCTGGAACCAACGTTCAATCTAACTCCCAGTGACGCGCATCCACCACCACCGTTTGGCGGCGAAGTTATAAACGTCGATACAGCTGCAACCAGCGCAACGCGATCTTACCCAGGAAATTCCGAAAACTCCGGTTTTGACTTCGCCCCCGTGCAGTTCAGGGAGGCACCTGGAAAGTCCAAAACGAAACGGAGTATGGATCCCAAGAAGTTGCCCGCCACATATGTAGTGAGCCTAATGTTTTTTTTGTTGGTAGAACCATCGGGCTTAAAGTGTAGAGCCTACCAATGTAACTTGTTTCTGTTTTTTTTCAGACCCGCCCCCGATAAATTGTCTCGTCGGAAGGGTCAACGCTACGGGCATTTCTTCACCTGGTTCCACTGTGATCCGGTACAACTCGGGAGGATAACGTGCAGCCAGCCCGTTCGGGGTCCGCATAGGCAGTAATTGCCTCCGCTTTTTTTTTTATTTTTTTTTTAACGCGGATCCCCACCATCCGTAGAGATCGACAGATTTCTACGGACGGTGGGGATTTTTTTTTTTTTTCTGAAACAAACGCATGTCCCCTCCGATCGAGGGGGCGCGTAGTGCCTTCGGCAGGAGGGGATATCCTTTTTTTGTGCGTTTCGTTGAGGAAGGTATAATTTTTGAAAATGTTCACCCTTGCGTACTTGCGGGTATAATTTGAATCTACTCAGGGTTATATTGTAAGGTCATTTTTGCATCGAGTGTTTTCACATACTTACCATATGCACGTACAGAAGTTTTCTTGATATTCGGTTCATTTGATGTCATTGTTATTTTGTAATTCGTCGATATTATTGTAAGTCGCGTCTTTGCGCGGATCTCGCAAAGACGCGATACCGAGGCAATCACTTTCTGGATGGATGTGACACACCCGACTAATTTAAGATGGAGGAGAAACGACGACGCCACTATATAAACTTTTAGTTATAAGCTAAGGAGCACGCGTAACATGTACTACACTCCTCCAAAGAATTAAAGCAACACCTGAAAGGGACCGAAAAATGATGCTTTTTGAAATGCTTGTAACTTCTGATCCAGTAGTCGTACCGGAAACGCAAGGTATCCAAATTGAAGCTGCAAGTGTTAACTTTCACCTACACTGGACGGTTTTTCCAAATTTTGTTCCATTGTTCAGTTAAACCGCCCCGAAACAATTGTTGCGCGGTTTCACGTTCGAATGTGATTTTGAACGACCTGCACAGGGTGCAGGTTTTTTTTTCTCAGAAATCCATTCCGTATGAAGGTTAGGGAATTTGTTAAGCTTCATAATGCTTTTTTACAAAACCACGCAGGATTTTTTTTCGCGGAGTTACGCCCGATTAAAGCAATCGAAGCCGAAAATCTTCAAATTGCAATAACTTTTAACGGGATTATTGTGGAACAAAATTTGACCGACGGATTTCCAGGCATTTTCACCCTCTTCGAGATGGATTTGTCAGATTAATTGTTTAAACAATCTTTCACCTTTCAATATGACTTTTTCCTAAGGAACGACACTTTCGAATTGATCGAAAATGGAGGCTGAATGCAACTGGCAATACTCAATCAACATCGATCGGAAATTAAAAATCGCTACCATTTCCTAAAAATTCAATCTTTTCTCTTCAAAATGATGTGCTTGATGAACTCTCTACGATGCTTTTTCTCCAAATTACGCCACTTTTTAGTGACCGGGCGCCAGAAATCTTCAATCCGCTGTAACTTCTGAACGATTAACCGCAGAAAAATTTCTCAGGGATCGTTTTGGAGGAGATTTTTTTTCTTAATTTTTTTGTTCTTTAATTTTTTCTTAAATTAAAGATTTTTTTTTTTTCAATCTCATTAATCTGAACGATTAATCGCAGAAAAATTTCTCAGGGATCGTTCTGTTTTTTTTTTTTTTTTTTAAATTTTGAGCAACATTGATCAGACGACAGTGAACATCGGGAAATGAAAATCTCATCCAGAACGATCCCTGAGAAATCTTTCTGCGATTAATGGTTCAGATTAATGAAATTTAAAAAAAAAAAAATTTTAATTTGAAACAAAAGTTTTTTTTTTTAATTTTGAGCAACATTGATCAGACGACAGTGAAGATCCGGAAATGAAAATCTCATCCAAAACGATCCCTGAGAAATTTTTCTGCGATTAATCGTTCAGAAGTTACAGCGGATTGAAGATTTCTGGCGCCCGGTCACTAAAAAGTGGCGTAACTTGGAGAAAAAACATCGTAGAGAGTTCATCAAGCACATCATTTTGAAGGGAAAAGATTGAAGTTTTAAGAAATGGTAGCGATTTTCAATATCCTATCGATGTTGATTGAGTATTGGCAGTTGCATTCAGCCTCCATTTTCGATCAATTCGAAAGTGTCGTTCCTTGGGAAAAAGTCATATTGAAAGGTGAAAAATTGTTTAAACAATTAATCTGACAAATCCATCTCGAAGAGGGTGAAAATGCCTGGAAATCCGTCAGTCGAATTTTGTTCCACGATAATCCCGTTAAAAGTTATTGCAATTTGAAGATTTTCGGCTTCGATTGCTTTAATCGGGCGTAACTCCGCGAAAAAAAATCCTGCGTGGTTTTGTATGAAAACATTATGAAGCTTAACAAATTCCCTAACCTTCACACGGAATGGATTTCTGAGAAAAAAAACCTGCACTCTGTGCAGGGCGTTCAAAATCACATTCGAACGTGAAACCGCGCAACAATTGCTTCGGGGCGGTTTAACTGAACAATGGAACAAAATTTGAAAAAACCGTCCAGTGTAGGTGAAAGTTAACACTTGCAGCTTCAATTTGCATACCTTGCGTTTCCGGTACGACTACTGGATCAGAAGTTACAACCATTTCAAAAAGCATCATTTTTCGGTCCGTTTCAGGTGTTGCTTTAATTCTTTGGAGGAGTGTATACAAATCCAAGAATGAGACCTACTCGGTAATCTGGTTTTGTTTCAGTGTCCACTCTGAACAGCACCCATTCCCCAACACTAATTTCCATATTTTCGTCGACAGTACTTGATAGAGCCGCTGCTGCCTACAAAAAACATAACATTACACATGAAACGGAAAAAAAAACTTCCATGGCAGTAATTATAACGATAGCATATCTCTACAATAGAGACTTTTGTAGAATATTCATCATTTGCTACGTGAAATGTGTACACGCGTCCATAATGCTGTATCATGTTTAGTATATTCAAGGTGTGAATTATATATACCGTGAGTAACCCTGGATACCGAACACTCGGTTTAGCAGAAATGGCGGCGGCGTGAGCGTAGACAGCCAGTGATTCTCGGTGTTCGGACCCGCACAGAGAGGGATTCCAGATATGCCTCGTTCAAGCTAACTTGGTTTTGTTTCAACGCGCCGAAACGCGCGATTCAAATTTTGTGGTTAGATTGAGGTTAAGTGCAATTGATTACATTTCGATTCTAAATTACAATTGTAATTGCAACAATAATAAACAATTGTCAGTTATAATTGTTATAAATGCCAATTACAATTGTTGGTACAACAATAATGAATTACATTTATAACAATAATGAATTGCAATTGTAATTGTAATTGAGTAATTACAAATTCGCTCGACACTGATTGAGAGTATTATAGGAAATGTTCTGATGTTTATGAACCTTGAAAAATGATCAATGACACTGAATTCTTTCGCCTTGGTTCTACCGAGACTAGATTCTTCGCCTTAGGTCTACGGAGACTAGATTCTTCGACTCAAGTCGACGGAGGGTGACTTCTTCTTTGACGGAGACTAAATTCTTCGCCTTGAGTCTCCGGAGAGTGAATTCTCTGGCAACGCCTTGGGTCCACCGAGACTAGATTCTTCGCCTTGAGTCTACCGAGTGAATTCTCTGGCAACGCCTTGGTTCTACCGAGACTAGATTCTTCGCCTCAAGTCTACGGAGACTAGATTCTTCGCCTTAGGTCTACGGAGACTAGATTCTTCGCCTTGAGTCTCCGGAGAGTGAATTCTCTAACGATGCATTGGGTCTACGGAGACTAGATTCTTCGCCTTAGGTCTACCGAGACTAGATTCTTCACCTTGAGTCTCCGCAGACTAGATTCTTCGACTCAAGTCGACGGAGGGTGACTTCTTCTTTGACGGAGACTAGATTCTTTGCCTTGAGTCTCCGGAGACTGAATTCTCTGACGACGCCTTAGGTCTACGGAGACTAGATTCTTCGTCTCAAGCCGACGGAGGGTGACTTTTTCTCTGACGCAGACTAGATTCTTCGCCTTGAGTCTCCGGAGAGTGAATTCTCTAACGACGCATTGGGTCTACGGAGACTAGATTCTTCGCCTTAGATCTACGAAGAATCTAGTCTCCGTAGACCTGAGGCAAAGAACCAAGGCGCTGTCAGAGAAAGTGCTCTCCGGAGACTCAAGGCGAAGAATCTAGTCTCCGTCAGAGAAAAAGTCACCCTCCGTCGGCTTGAGCCCAAGAATCTAGTCTCCGTAGACCCAAGGCGTCGTCAGAGAATTCACTCTCCGGAGACTCGAGGCTAAGAATCTAGTCTCCGTCAAAGAAGAAGTCACCCTCTGTCGGCTTGAGACGAAGAATTTAGTCTCCGTAGACCTAAGGCGAAGAATTTAGTCTCCGTAGACCCAAGGCGTCGCGAGAGAATTCACTTTCCGTTGGCTTGAGGCGCAGAATCTGGTCTGCGTCCACCCAAAGCGTCGACGGAGAATTCACTCTCGGTAGACTCAAGGCGAAGAATCTAGTCTCGGTAGAACCAAGGCGAAAGAATTCAGTCTCTCTGATCATTTTTGATGGTTCATAAACATCAGAACATTTTTCCTCCAGTGTTGAGCATACAATTCTAATTCATTATTTTTATAAATGTAATTTATTATTGTTGTAAAATACAATTACAATTGTAATTTATTATTGTTGAATGTAATGAATTACACTACGTAATTTGCAGCTGCCCAACACTGCTCTTAACCTCAATCTAACCACAAAATTTGAATCGCGCGTTTCGGCGCGTTGAAACAAAACCAAGTTAGCTTGAACGAGGCATATCTGGAATCCCTCTCTGTGCGGGTCCGAACACCGAGAACCACTGGCTGTCTACGCTCACGCCGCCGCCATTTCTGCTAAACCGAGTGTTCGGTATCCAGGGTTACTCACGGTAGGTATTATTGTGAGTGTTTTATTGATTCCAAGTGAGAAGGATTTAGAAAATATGAATAATTCCTTTATATATATAGATTACCTTCGTGAACGATTTCGGTAGTTCATTTTCCCGTACTCTCTGAAGTCTATCGCTGCTCAAACGGTGCTTATTTTTGTTAAGCAGCCAACAAATTGAAGATTTCCTCACGATGTATTCGGCCTGCGACGAATCACGGACAACTGCAAATGGACTCCTTTCATTCAGTTTAACGGTTTGAGTGGAGTAATCTTTGAGTTCCAAAGTCCCTGTTACAGATTGTAGTGTAAGCATATCCTGTTCAAGTTCTTCAGAATATACTGCAGTCTCCTCATTTGTGACTTCGGTTTCTACGCTGATTTCTTCGTCATCAGATTCGTCGTCTGTATCCTCTTGAATAAACTTTGCCATTATGGGGATACAGCAAGAGGTATTATTAGAAAATATACCAAGATTTCCTAGATCTTCTATTGCTTTACATTTTGCGTCTTCAACGACCTTTTGTATTTCTTGATTCGAAGGTAATGCATACGTGTTGTCATTTATTGCACATTTCCTCTCCCTGAACCTTGGAAATACAATATTCTCCGATTCTTCTCTATAATGATTTCATTTTGTACTTGAATCCGTTTGAGACGATGAATGATGTCCAGCATACTGCAGTTGACAATCGTTGAGTATGTAGATGACATCGAACGGACTAGTCGGAAGAAGCTTTCACATGGTTGACTACTTTATAAAGACGGCAGGAAGAGTTCTGCTTGATCCGAGTCTCTCAGGCGGATAATGACGTCGATAAGCGCATGAGCATTTATTTCAATACATGCGTAACAGTCAGCAGTGATAAAATTTTTGCCCAACGTGTAACTATCACCTGCCAGAATCCATGCTCGCCACATCCTTAGACAGAACACAGAATACCAAATCCTAAGTATCCTTTCCAACGGGTCCAAATCAGGATCGATGTATGAAACTATGGTGTGATGGAGTATTTTCAAATACTGACATGTCCCTTCGCTGTCGGGTACTGTATCGTTAAGTAATTTTCTGACCTTTTCCTGATATATTTTTTGAACAGAAGGGAAATTCATTTCATCCTTCGGGTCCAAGTCAGAATAAGTCACCTGATGTTTGTCTTTTGATTGTGACTTTATCAATAGTTTAAGGTGGCTAACAGTCACCACCGTGTCTCCCATAGGTAAAACGATCGAATTTTTTATCAAGCGATTTCGTGAAATCAGTGAAATCATGGAAAAATCGTTTTATTTTCATTTTCTATTCATTTTCGACATTCATCACATAAAAAACATATACCTAATTTATAATCATTTTTTTTATACATTTTTTTCTCTTATCCCAATTATGTGTTTGGATATATCATCACATAAAAAACATAAAAATCGATTACCTCAATCCTCACACGTTTATAACCTACGAATTTTCGTCACGTTGCATGTTTCTGTCAAATACGTAAATTCCAAATTTACAACGAAAAGGATAATATTATTTCTATAGATTCGAATATTGTTGTAAATTAAAGTAAATAGCGCTAATAAGCGATGATGTCGAGGAATAAATAAGACTATGATGATCCTTTCTCTGTTTTGGATCAGAGTTTTTTCTGAGTTTATTTCCAAACAAAAATATTGAACATCAACACGATTGCACTGAAAACATTGAACATTAGAACAAAAAGAATTGCCCTCCAAGGTAAGTATATTCAGTCCAGGGCAGGTATTCCCGAAACCACGGAGGAAGAAAGAGGTACAGGTGTACTCCAGGGTGTGGCTCGGTACTCGAAATCATCATGGACGAAGGAAGGATACTCGGCGAGGTACTCGGTTTACTCATTCAACCTTTGTCTCCGAAATCAAATGAACAGACCTGTTACATGCTCTAAAATTTTTGCAAATTGATGAAAGTCACACTTTTTTGTTACACTTTTACTGGTACTCGCGTAACGTTAATCATATTGAGGATGCTCAGTTTCTCCCCAGGTAAAACGACGATGTCGTTTCCATCACCGATTTGTAGGTAAATTATGCCTCCTAGAAATACAGTTACATCGGGTTATCTTTTGTTGCTCAAGGACGCTTTTCTTTCACGATCAAAATGATCTTGATCACTTGCTCACGCCATTTAATTACACTGGAAAAAAAGTTTGCTGTTTCCAGCGGAATGAAGTTTCGCCGAGAACGATCAGCTACTGTAGCGACACGTTTGGCACTGACAGGAAACTTTCGGTCAGCATAGAGAACTATCCTTGGTTTAGCTGTGACACGTTTGTATCTCGCTGAGGGAGCGATACACTCTGCCGAGCGCGCGATGATACGGCTACCGCAGCTATATTTCTCGCTGTATGCACGATACTTACTCTCGCGGCAGACACAGAATAGGGTTAGGTTGCCGGAGCTGGGAAGTGGCGCTGCTATCCGCGCGAACCACGTGACAGCTAAGGCAACCAGAATTCTTGCTGTCGGAGACAGAATTTTTTTTCAGTGTAGCTATTGTTACGGGGACTCCCGTTAGATTTTAACGATCAGATGTTTGCTGTCACTTTGACAGCCGGAGTTTTTAGTGGGCTGGGAAAACAGCTGATAATTTGTTATTAAGAGAAGAGCATAAGAATTATTATTGTGAAAACAG
The DNA here is from genome assembly GCA_018257835.1 of Euura lappo. Classification (NCBI taxonomy): domain Eukaryota; kingdom Metazoa; phylum Arthropoda; class Insecta; order Hymenoptera; family Tenthredinidae; genus Euura; species Euura lappo. The sequence goes on from JAEUYN010000186.1 coordinate 66,437, forward strand.
TCTTGTCCCAGACTTTAAAGAGTTGACACGTTTACAGAATATACTGAGAATATTGCAAGATATTTGGTTTGGAGATTGGCGTACTTTCTTCACTCACATTTACTTCGTTGTCAGAGACCTAGAGAAAAGCGGAGAAACAGTCTTCGTTACACTGGTGTCAGAAGTGGGATTTCTGCACAGCGAATAGTGAATTGTGAGTAGGAGCGTTGACGAATTGAAGAAGATTTTCGAGAGAAGAATTGTGAGAGAATTTGAGTGAAGACTTTTGAGAGGAGACTTCAAAAAGAATTTGAAAAAGGACTTGAGAAAAGATGCCTCGTACAAGACGAACTCATGATTTATCTTGCGGAGAAGGAGAGGAAGAGCTGACTGTTACGCCACAGAAAAGGGCTCGTTTACAACAACTCAACGAAGAAGGAGCTGCTTCTATTACGACTCCCAGTCGTTTGGCCCAGAACCAAGAACAATCCGGCTCCAATACGATCAGAAATAGTGCAGTTCAGTCACCGAAAATCGAGACGATGCAGTCTCAAATGAATCAAATGATGCTAGCATTTCAAGAACAAAGAAATCAGGAAAGAACAGACCGAGAATGGGAACGGGCAGAGAAAGAGCGAGAACGAGAGCAAGAACGATTGGAACGTGAACAGGAACGGGCTGAGAAAGAACGAGAACGAGAACGGGAGCGGTTGGAACGAGAGCGAGAACGGGCAGAAAGAGAAAAAGAACGGGAACAGGACAGGCATGAGAGGGAGGAATTTATGAAAAAGATGGAAAATCTTCAGATTCCGGTACCCACTACACAGAATCCTTCCGTTGTTACCCCGGCGAGAATCCCAATCCCGATGTGTCCAGTTCCAGCTCCAGTTCCGTTTGTAATTAACGAACAGGTAACAGAGGTTACCACAAGGTCAGTGCCAGTTACGGGGACAGAAAACCCCATCTTTGCTGGTAGATCATTAGATTCGGGTACAACGCTCGCACAGACGACGTTTACCACGATGCAGCCACAGTGCGACCGCATTGGAAATACAATGCGGATTGACAACAGGAGTAGAATGCCTATTATGATGTGTGGCGACGGTCACCTGAGAGAACTTGAGAACTCAGAGTTGTCACAAAATCAGAATTATCGAAACGTAGTAGAGGCTAGAATGAATGCAGAACATGTACGAGAGACTGTTCCTGAGCTGCCAAACACTTCGAATGCCGTGTTTAATTTCCAGGGTAGTTCATTAAATATTGACAGGGTTCGAGAGACCGTCAATGGAGCACCCGTCACGCAGATATCCAGAGGCATCGAAAATAGAGGTTTGGTGTCACAATTTTCACAGCCAGCTGTCAGTGTTTTCGATGTTCCGTCTGCTAGTTATTACTCAAACGAAAATAGACAAATGAATGTCTCACAAGGAAACCAAGTTCAAGTTAATCACCTGTCACAAGCTGGCATTTCGGGTTATGGAGCTAGTCGCTCTTTTGTCAATCCTTCTAATGTTTTCTTACCGTTACACGAAACCCAGGGAATACCAGTTCCACTCGCGTATAACAACGACCTACCCGGTTTCACTCAACCGATACGACCGGCAACACAACCTAAAGTCAATTCAATCGCTTTAAAACCCGGAACTTTTGATGGAACCACTTCTTGGACAGATTTTGAACGTCAATTTCAAATCATCGCGGAACACAATGGGTGGGGACCGACAGAAAAAGCAGCGATTTTGACTAGTTCATTAAGAGGAATCGCCTTAACTGTTCTTTCGACACTTTCTAACTCGGACTTGAAAGACTATGAGAAAATCTGTACGGCTCTGAGTAGGAGATACGGTGATGAGCATTTGTCAAAATTGTTTTATACACAATTAGAAAATCGTCGTCAGGGCCGTAACGAGGAGCTTGCCTCTCTGGGACACGACATTGAAAGATTAATGAGGAACGCGTTGCCAGACTGTCCGACTGGAACGCGAGAACAAATAGCTTGCACGAAATTTATTTCTGCAATAACAGACCAAAATCTAAAACAAGCACTCAGAGTGGCAGCCCCCTCAACGTTACATCAAGCCATCATTAAAGCTTTAGAACTAGAGGCAATCAATAAGGAAGATCTCGGCTCGAACCGAGTTAGACAATTTGAAACTAGAGAAAATGAAGGAACAGAGGAAACAGTGAGACAAGTGTTAGAAGCAAAACGATCGTTTCCTCAGAGGAGGAATGATAACACGCAAATGACAAATAATTCTTCCTTCTCGGGTGGTCAAAACTATACAGATAAATCACAGACAACAGATAATTCTTTCCACCCCAGTGGTCAGAATTCTGTAAATAAATCAAGGTTCGATCGGGAGTGCTTTTATTGTAAAAAGAAGGGACATCTTTTTGAAAATTGTTTTGCGCTTCAGCGTCACTTCCAAGACAAGAACAGAAACAACAACTTTAATCGTTATCAAAGCCAAAACCAATCTTGGAGGAATAATAATTGGCAGTCAAGGCCGACAGAAAGTCAAAATAGAGATAGACCAAATAATAATTGGCAAACAAGGCCGACAGATAGTCAAAATAGAGACAGACCAAATAATAATTGGCAAACCAGGACGACTGACAATCAAAATAGAGACGGAACTGTACAGACTAACCAGACTTCAAACTTGGCTGTCCCGAGTACTAGTTACAATAATTCAATCAGGCAGCCAAATCCTTCTGCTTCCAACACTAGGAACGATCAAGTTGTTATTAGAAGGTATACCGGATCGGGACTTTATGCCAGAGGAACAGTTAATGGAGTGAACTGTTTGTGGGTAATTGATACCGGAGCCGAGGTGTCAATTGTACGCTCGGATCTGCTTCAGTGTTTTCCACTAAATTCCACAAATACTTCACTTAGAACAGCGACAGGACAGACAGCCCCTGTTTTGGGAAAAGTCGCTGCCAATATAGACGTAGAGGGATATCTAAAAACGTCTCACGAATTCTTGGTGGCAGATATTGAAGATGAGGGAATTCTGGGAATGGATTTTCTACTAATACATAATTGCAATATTAATGTGAAAGCTCACACACTAATTTCCGGGGTTATCATGATTCCTTTGTTAACTTCAAGACCTGTGTCTCAGGAAAAACCAGTCGGACAAAATCTTGCCCCAAGACTTCGAGGAATCAAACAAGTACCAATCTTTCTGCAGAATTTATTTGATCAATCTTCTCGGGACCTAGAGTTCACCCAGCAGGAAAGCTTGAGTGACTTGTTAGTAGAATTTCAAGGAGCTTTTGCAAAAGATTCTAAAGATTTGGGTTGCTGCCAATTGGGTCAACATAAAATTGACGTAGGAAACAATTCGCCAATTAAACAGGCACCTAGAAGATTGCCGATTAACGGACGAGAAGAAGTAGAGAAATTGGTAAATGACATGATCGCTAGCGATGTAATCGAACCTTCGTGTAGCCCTTGGGCTTCTCCCATAGTTTTGGTAAAAAAGTGTAATGTATGTACACACATCATACAAACACTCACACATGCACTCGCTCCAACAGACACACACACACACTGACTGCCAAATATCTACACTGTACGGACAGTCTCGTCCGGGCAACCGACATGTAAACACCCACTGATATCTCTTATAATAAACCTATGAAACCTAAGTTGCGAGTACACTTCTTTAACAGAATACCTAACAATGGCGACGAGGAATAAAGAATCACGCGTGCGGTAAAAAGCTAGCACACTAAATGGGCGATAAAGCAAAGTGGAGTGAAATCGAAAATTACATAAGGAAAAAACAAACAGGATGGATTCAAGATGAATCCAAAGACGAACTATTAAAAATCTGTGAAAAACTCAAAGTGACGGTTCCTGAAAAAGCGAACCTTGAGACTGTGAGAAAAACACTTCGTGACTTTATAAAAAACATTGACACAAGTGACAGTGAATATAGTTCAGTGGAAGAGGAAGAAGAGGAAATGGCGAGAGCAATAGGAAAACTATTGGAATTCGCACCAGCGATTCAAACATGGGAGGACTACATCGAACAATTCGAGTTCTACCTAGAAGCCAACAACATAATAGACGCAAGTAAAAAACGGTCTACTCTTCTTACCGCGGTAGGTGCCAAAATATACCCTACAATAAAATCATTATGCTCGCCCAAGGCACCAAAAGAGGTGTCGTATGAGGAAATATTAGTAAAATGCACAGCTCATTTCGGGAAAACAACAAACGAGTTGCTAAGCAGAATACATTTCCATAAACGCGACCAGCTAGAGGACGAACCACTGCAAGATTTCGTACACGAATTGAGAAAGCTGGCACTAGACTGCAAATTCGGAGGCCCAACGCAAAAATTACCGTTGGAAATAATGCTTCGCGATAGATTTGTAGCAGGCATAAGAAACGAAGAATTGCAGAGATATTTGTGTCGAAGACATGAAGAAATGGTGACGGATACAAATCCCGACGGACTCACACTAGACAAAGCTCTAGAAATTGCTCGCAGCGCAGAATCGACACTCGATCAACAAAAAATAATTAAACAAAGAGAATCGAAATCGGTTAATAAAATAATAAGAAAGGATAAGAAGAAAGAAAGTAGGGGCAATCGCGAAAAGGGTTGTTACCGATGCGGGTATAGAAATCACACCGCGGAAGATTGTTTCTACAAAAATGAAAAATGTGACACATGTTCCAAAATCGGGCACTTGAGTCGAGCCTGTAAAAGTAAACAGAGAACATCCACGAAGACAAAAACATCCAAAGCTCATCGTGTAGAAGATGACAACACGGAGATAGAAGAGGACAGCGATTGTTTCTCGAACGCGATTGTACACAAAACAAACTCGACGAAGAATAACGAGGAATACAACGTGATAGTCGAGATAAACTCTACACCGTGTACATTTGAAATCGACAACGGTTCTCACCTATCCATAATAAACCGTGATACCTTCAACAAAATTTGGCCAAATAGCACACCGCATTGGTCGACGAAGGAGGTAAAACTTTTCGCGTACGGAAAAAAACGATTAAACGTGATGGGTTCAACGGACGTTTCGGTAAAATACGGCGAATTCAAGGGAGAACTCCCGCTCACGGTTACGGAGGACACAGTAGGCCCAAATCTACTCGGAAGAAATTGGTTCGCGGATCTCGGAATTAAAATAGTGGGTATCCAGCGGATCGAGAAGATTGAAACGGACTATAAAAAAATGATAGACGAATTTCCTTCAATAACTTCGACTAGGTTAGAAGGCCATCACGGAACTCCGATAAGCATCTTACTGAAGAAAGACGCCCTACCAAAATTTATAAAGGCAAGACGCGTTCCTTATGCATTACAGGAAATAACCACTGAGGCTCTAAAGAGCATGATAAATCAAGGAATGCTTATCCCCGTAATGCAATCGGACTGGGCGACTCCCGCTCACTTCGTGCGAAAATTCAACGGAAAAATAAGAATAGTCGGAGATTATAAAGACACGGTAAATCCAGAAATAAAAGACTCGGAATACCCAATCCCGACTGTAACGGAATCTTTCGCAACGCTGAACGGAGGAAAGATATTTTCTCAGATAGATTTGCAGAACGCATATAAACAACTTCGTGTGGACGACCAAACCTCGGAAATCCTGACGATAAGCACGCCGATAGGCCTGTTCAGGGTTACTCGACTTCTCGATGGACTGACTGCCGCACCTAGGATTTTCCAACATTTCATGACGAAGATTCTACAAGGGATCCAAGGAGTGCAGATCTACATCGACAACATCAAGATCCAAGGGAGATCTAAAGAAGAGCACGACAAGCGAGTAAAAGAGGTCCTGAAACGTTTGCACGAAGCAAACCTGAAAATCAACGTCGAAAAATCAGTTTTTGGCGTAAAAACCATGGATTTCCTTGGGCACACCATCTCAGAAGAAGGAATCAGCCCGATGAAAGACAAATTGAGAGCAATAGAGCAGATCCCGGTTCCAAAGGATAAGAAGGACCTTCAAGTTTTCTTGGGAGGAATAAACTTCTACGCGAGATTCATAGAAAATCGCGCAAAAATCGCGGAACCTTTGCATCGACTGCTAGACGAAAATAAAAAATGGGAATGGGGAGACGCACAGCAACGAGCCTTCACAGAATTAAAGAAGAAATTGATGGGCTCGGAAGTTTTGACTCACTACGATGACAAACTTCCTATAGTTGTCTCAGCTGACGCCTCACCAATCGGAATCGGAGCAGTTTTGGCACACGAAATGTCTGACGGCTCGGAAAAAACAATAGAGTACAGCTCGAAGACTCTAAACAAAACACAACGAAACTATTCGCAACTAGAACGAGAGGCACTGGCGCTCATCAAGGCGACAGAACATTTTCACCAATATTTGGCTGGAAGAAAATTCAAGTTAATCACTGACCACAAGCCTTTATTAGGAATATTCAACCAAAAAAGTAAAAGGTCACAAACACTCTCTCCAAAGCTAGAACGATACAAAAGAACTCTAGCAGCCTACGAATACGAACTGATTCACCGACCAGGGAAGAAACATGGCAACGTGGATATGTTATCCAGGTTCCCACTTCCAGAAGAAGCAACAGAGGATGAAGAATTTGCAAACGTGTTGATGCTGGAAGGAACTACCAGGAATCCGATTTCGGCTGAAGAAATAAAACAAGAAACAGAAAAGGACAAAACAATGATGCAAATTAAAACCTACATGAAGAACGGATGGCCTAAGAAGACCTCAAAAATCGTAAAAAATTTTTGGGTCAAAAGAAACGAACTGACTATCCAAGAAGGCTGCATCGTACGAGGCGATAGGGTAGTCGTACCAAAAAACCTTCAACGTGAAGTTTTGAAATACTTGCACCTAAACCACAGCGGTATAGTGGCAACAAAGGCATATGCACGCTCTTATGCATGGTGGCCTGGTATCGACGAAGATATCGAAGCCATGATCAGCAATTGCGACAAATGCCAGGAGAACAGGAACAACCCTCCACGAGCACCAGTAGAAAATTGGGAAATTCCAGAAAATCCGTGGACAAGAATACACATCGATTTCGCAGGGCCCTTCCGAGGTCAAAGTTTCCTAATCGTGGTGGACGCAACTTCCAAATGGATTGAAGTGAGCAGAGTTCCATCGACGGTCTCAAAAAGGGTAATCGAAGAACTCAGAAGAATTTTCGCGACGTTCGGGACACCCGATATGATAGTTTCGGACAACGGTACTCCTTTCAAATCAGCGGAAATGGCACAATTCACCAAGAGGAACGGAATCGAGCAAATTTTCGTTGCACCGTATCATCCAGCCGCGAATGGACTAGCTGAAAGGGCAGTACAAACAACGAAAAGGAATTTGAAGATATTGATCGAAGGCAACTGGGAAGAAAAACTAAGCAGATTTCTTCTGAAGCAGCACACTACGCCATCGAGAACTACGGGACTTACTCCGGCCGAAATAATGATGAATCGAAAACTCAGAATCCCACTCGACCGAATGAAACCCAATACTGAAACAAAAAAGCTTCGAACGACAGAGACACCAGACGGAACGCGAGAATTAAAAGTAAACCAAAAAGTTCGCATGAGGCTATACCACAGTAAGAACGGACCGAAATGGGCACGCGCTATTGTAAAACGAAAGACTGGACCACTGTCATACGAAGTTCAAGAAGAGGAAACCGGATCTATACATAAACGACACATAAACCAATTGATTGACATAAAAAACGAGAAGTATTCGCCGGAATCATCACTGAAGAGGAACGAAACAGCTGAACAAAAGTCACCAGTGAAGATGAAGGGAACCACGATTAATAAAAAAACAGAAAATCGCTACCTACTTAGAAGTAAAGTTCAAAATGAAAAACTGAAGTAGAGTCACTAAACATTACATTTTGCATAACTTCCAGAATACAGATAATTTGTTAAAACAAAATAATTTAGGATCATTTCGCAAATGAAACGCTAATTAGAGGGGAGAGATGTAATGTATGTACACACATCATACAAACACTCACACATGCACTCGCTCCAACAGACACACACACACACTGACTGCCAAATATCTACACTGTACGGACAGTCTCGTCCGGGCAACCGACATGTAAACACCCACTGATATCTCTTATAATAAACCTATGAAACCTAAGTTGCGAGTACACTTCTTTAACAGAATACCTAACAAAAAGAAAGACGGAACAAAAAGATTCTGCATTGATTATAGATTTTTGAACGATATAACAAAAAAAGATTCATATCCAATCCCCAGGATTGAAGACACCCTAGACATGATTGCTGGAGCAAAATGGTTCTCAACCATAGATTTACAAAGTGGATACTGGCAGGTTCGAATGCATCCTCAGGACAAAGAAAAAACAGCCTTTGTGACCGGTTTAGGTGGGTTATGGCAATTTAAAGTAATGCCATTTGGTCTCTGTAACGCCCCGGCAACTTTTGAAAGGTTGATGGAGTTGGTTTTAGAAGGTTTGACAGGGAAAATTTGCCTGGTTTACATTGATGACGTCATAGTATTTGGAAAAACTTTCGAGGAAGAGTTGTCCAATTTAAAGGTCGTTTTCGAACGATTCTTGAGAAACGGTTTGAAAATGAGCCCAAAGAAGTGTAAGATTTTTCAAAAAGAGGTGAATTTTTTGGGACATATAGTGTCAGCCGATGGAATTAAAACGGATCCGGAAAAAATAAAAACGATTAGAGATTGGCCTCAACTCTCGAGTAAACTCGATGTTCAATCCTTCATTGGGCTTTGCACCTATTACAGACGATTTGTCAAGAACTTCGCTACAATCGCAAAACCGCTTCACGCTTTAACTGGAGAAAAGGTCACTTTTCAGTGGACGGCTGACTGCAGTGACGCGTTTCAAGAGTTGAAAATCCGTCTGACCACTCCACCGATCTTAGCATTTCCGTTGCCGGGTACCCCATTCATAGTCGACACAGACGCGTCACTTTCGGGTTTAGGAGGGGTTCTGTCTCAAGTTCAAGAAGGATTCGAAAGGGTAATCTGTTATTACAACAGGGTCTTGAGTAAGACAGAACGAAACTATTGTGTTACAAGGAGGGAACTCCTGGCAATTGTGAAAACAATTTCACATCTACACCACTATTTATACGGTAGAAGATTCTTAATCCGCACAGATCACGCCTCATTGAGGTGGTTATTGTCGTTCAAAGCTCCTGAAGGACAAGTAGCAAGATGGTTGGAAGTATTAGGGATCTACGATTTTGAAATTCAACATCGTGCCGGAATTTTACACGGAAATGCTGACGCTCTTTCACGCAGACCGTGCGAAGAATTCGGAAACTGTCCTCAGTGTACTCGTTTGGAGAAACAACGTGTCAATACTAGGCAAGTTAGAGGTATATTTTTTCAGGAAGATTCTAAAAAATGGAAAAAAGCTCAAGAAAACGACAAAACACTGACTCAGGTTAAACAGTGGAAACTTGCAGGATTAAAACCAGAATGGACAGACGTTTCAGACAAAAATCAGTTCATCAAAGTTTATTGGGCACAATGGGATTCAATTCATTTAGTTAATGATTTACTATTCAGAAAGGTTGAACCTACGGAAGGAAACGAAGTAATCTGGCAATTACTTGTTCCTAAAGATAAAATTACGGAGATTTTAATCGAACTTCATGACGCTCCTTGTGGAGGACATTTCGGGATTGTTAAAACTTTGAATAGAATTCGAGAAAGGTATTTTTGGGCACGTTGTAGGTCAGACGTTGAAGATTGGTGTAAAAGCTGTGATGTCTGTGTAGCGAAAAAAGGTCCAAAATCAAAAGGAAAGAGTCCGTTACAAATATACAATGTTGGGGCTCCTTTTGAAAGGGTAGCCATGGATATTCTGGGTCCTTTGCCGAGCACAAAATCCAGAAATACTTATGCTCTGGTCATTTCCGATTATTTTTCAAAATGGTCAGAGGTGATTGCAATTCCTAACCAGGAAGCAAAGACAGTAGCTCAAGTAATAGTCAAAGAATGGATTTGTAGATATGGGTCTCCGATTGAGTTACACACAGACCAAGGGAGAAACTTCGAATCAGAATTAATCAAAGAAATTTTAAACATTTTGGGCATAAAGAAAACAAGGACAACTGCCCTTCACCCTCAATCAGACGGGATGGTAGAGAGATTAAACAGAACCTTGTTGGGGTATCTATCGCATTTTATTGATAAAAATCAGAGAGATTGGGATGAGTGGATTCATCTTTTCGTTTTTTCGTATCGATCGGCGGTTCATGAGACAACCGGCCAAACTCCTGCTAAAATGTTGCTGGCCCAAAACCTTCGATTGCCCTCAGACTTAGAAAAGGGGATTCTTCCTAGCGAAGATTTCCCACGCACTGATTTTGCAAAAACGTTACAAGATAAACTCGAAGATATTCACAATTTCGCAAGAAATAAAATCCAGTTAGCCTCAGACCGAATGAAGGCTCGTTACGATCTTAGAGTTCGAGACCTTGCGTTTAACGGTGGAGATTTGGTCTGGTTGTTTCAACCAAGACGACAAAAAGGACGATCCCCAAAGCTACAGAGTAACTGGGAAGGTCCTTATAAAATAATGACAAAAATAAACGATCTAGTGTACAAAATACAATTGAATAGAAAGTCGAAACCGAAAATTGTTCATCTGGATCGGTTAGCTCCTTATAGAGAGAGAGAATTACGACAAATCGAGATTATAGATTTGACAGAACCAATTGAAAGATTAGAACCTTGTGGGAATTTTGTGAGCTCTTCTACGTGGTCTTTAGAGCTTCCGTTCGAAATTCGTAAGGATGAGAATAGACCACTCACTCTGATCGTTGAGGGAAATATTGGCTGTGGGAAATCCACATTTACGAAAAGATTTTTACAAGACTCAAACATTCTCACGTTATTAGAACCTCTCGACGAATATCGTGACGTTACAGGAACAAATCTACTCGAAAGAATGTACACTGACCCCACGAAATTTAGTTATCATTTCCAACATCATGCTTTGATGGTTATGAGGAACAGGCACCTTCGTCAGAGTTCTCTTCCAATAAAATTAATGGAACGCTCGATTTTTAGTTGTGCTTGTTTCGTCGAAGCACGAAAAAGATTAGGAGGATTTGAGGAATTCGAGTCCCATCTCTTAACGAAAACTGCTGAAATTTTCAAAGAGGGAGTTAAAAGTTTTGAAATAGATTTGATTGTATATCTGAGGGTATCCCCCGAAACTTCTTTCTCTCGAGTAAATTCTAGAGCCAGAGACGAGGAAGACGGAATTCCTTTAGACTATTTAAAGGTACTTCACGAAGTACACGATGACTGGTTAATTAAGGAAAAATTCTCCTTTCTCCCAGCCCCTGTTCTTGTGCTGGACGCAGAGTCGTCCGCGAACGAAGTTTATAGAAATTTTTGCGAGATAATGCAGAACAAAGATTGATCACCATCAGATATAACACGAAATTATTTTATTTGGAGTAACTTTCACAGAAAAATTTGTTTAATTTTAGTCAAAAAGAAAACGGTTGTCTAACAAAAAAAAAAAAAAACACGTGATGAACGATGAACCATTTTTTTTATTGGAATTTTGAATTTATATTCCTCCCGCCAGAACCTTCTCGACGAACATATTCTTGACGTCCTCGCGGGCCCAGCCTCGAATGGACCCGCAGTCCAGACACTCTTCAGCGGTCCTGTATGTTATTTCGATCGGCCCCCGACACTCCTGGCACCGCTCTATGGTGGGCTCACTCCCCGGGAAAAAGATGTAGTGGAGCCCCACCACCTCGGCCGAATTCTCTGCAACTGCTCTAATGGACAATAAGGACGGGCGTTATAATCGGTGGCGTTTTTAACTGCCGCACCTTTCTCTTACTGCCGGCTGAAACAGAAGTTGCACTTCCATTGGAGGACGGCCCCGGTCCTCACGCGGTGCAACGAAGCACGGCCGCACATTAGGCCACTCCATTGGGCTGTATAACAGTGCCCAAATCCCTCCAAGCCATAATCCGACACCGCGTACCACGCGAATATTTCAATCGCCGCTTTGATTGAGCTGAGCGTCATAGAGTTCATTTTTATAGTATATGTATTTGATTTTCCTACTTTTTATTTATTTTTACGATTTGTTGCTCTTCGAGCGTTTAGAGTTGAACTAGATGTTTTCTTGGTCGCGAAGGAGAATTCTTTTTTTTTTTAAAAAAAAAGGGGCATCACGGAATCTTGCGTGTGTTTTCGCGTATTATTTACCCATAACACTTTTAACGGACGGAGCATCGATTGCATGGACAGTCTGATTTATTATTTGAGAAATATTGTGATCGATAAAAAAGGTTGTGGTTTATGATAACTGTGTGATAACTAATGACAGTGAATTTTGGCAGTTTTCCCGTCTCAGTTGTAGGTATGGAAGTTTCCATTTTTGAAGGTTATCCTAGAATTTTCTTTTACCAACGGATATGGAGCGGTTCTACGAGGGCTGGATAAGACAAGAGACGGTGTTCGAACGATTTTGCTTGATGATTTCTACACCGGATTAGAGGATTACGCTCGATTTATTTTACTTCGATCGATCGATTACTTCGATTTCCGACACTTCTATTTTTGGGAAAGCTACGATCGGACCAATTGTTTCTTTTTAGTTTTTTTTTTTCATTTCCTTGACCGATCCCATCACTCATCCTTGTCCTTCCAATTTAAGGTGAAGAAATTTTTGACGGTCCTCGCGGAAGCGGTTCCTTGTTTGTTCCTGACGATTTCCTGAATTTATGTGACGAGGTTCTTTCGGATGGACAAGTTTTCGTTACAAGGACCGTCTTCGTGGTCGAGACTCAGTTTTCAGCATACTGCTGATTTGGTTGGAAAGGACATTGGATGAAGAGATTCGGGATCTTCAATGAACAGATTCGGGATCTTCGATGAAGACGCCGTTGTGGCGATGAAGAATCAATGTCGTAGTTTTTAAGGATGTTGTTTGGAATTTTTCTATCCACTTTTTGGTTTTCTGGGGTTTTCCAAAAAGTAGTAATAAGGCGAACGCCGGATAGTTCTTGGAAGAACACCAGTTTTGAAGAGCCTCAGCTCTAGTAGTTTTTTTTATATCGATTAGTTAACTATGGTCGATCGTTCTTCCAAGAGTCGGGACGACTCTTTTTCTGAGGGGGGAGTAGTGTTACGGGGACTCCCGTTAGATTTTAACGATCAGATGTTTGCTGTCACTTTGACAGCCGGAGTTTTTAGTGGGCTGGGAAAACAGCTGATAATTTGTTATTAAGAGAAGAGCATAAGAATTATTATTGTAAAAACAGTCTTGTCCCAGACTTCAAAGAGTCGACACGTTTACAGAATATACTGAGAATATTGCACGATATTTGGTTTGGAGATTGGCGTACTTTCTTGACTCACATTTACTTCGTTGTCAGAGACCTAGAGAAAAGCGGAGAAACAGTCTTCGTTTCAATAGTATTATATTACGTATTGGCTCTTCTAGCCCGATCTGTTTTCCACCCTCGGAGGCGCTTAGTACCCCGAAGGGATTGTTATAGCCACCTGATTGCTTTGAATAAATACGTTTTATTAATTGTTCACCAACCATACAAGCGTCTACTATCTTCGCCCCCACGTTCCCCTCTACCAAATACTGTCTAGCCGGCCTCCCTTCTCCTTCAACCCCTATTTCCTACCCTCATCCCCGCGGAAACGCGGCGATTAGTTCCCGTAAAGAACTTGGCGCCCAACTCTTTATTATTTCTTGTGTTTAGTTTTAGTCCCGTCATCCACGTTGGGTTTCGGCTTCTTTTGCTAGCATTGTGGACGGGGTTGGTTTCCAAACAACCCCGAAAGCGTGTTACAAAATTGGCGCCCAACGTGGGGCCCGATAGTAGATCTTTTTGGAAACCGCGTTGGTGAACCCGCGACCCCTGCCCCGCGAACTTTGATTTTTTTTGTTCAAAAACTGCGAAAAAGTATCGAGAACGGGTGGAAAACGCCGTCGTTGCCTTCAACGAGCCAGTTTTGTTCCATCTTATCGGCTTGCCTACCCTTGTACCGGTCACCCGCCCCCTTCAATCTGTTTTTCTGGCTTTTTGTCTTGCACTATTTCTTATTTCAGCACATGGTGAGAGCCTGCTTGCAGCTGATTGCCTTTACCTCTCCTTTCAGCTTGTTTAACTGGATTTTTGGTCTGTTTTTTTTTCTTTCTCTTTTTTTTTGTTCTTTACAGCTAATATTAGGATAAGATTGCTTGTTATTTCTGTGTGCGCGTTAACCCCCCGCTTGCCTGCATGCGTATGAGTGACTGCGTGTGTGATGAATCGGTGAGTGCCATCCGTTTCGCGATCTACAGCCCGCGAGTCTCGTTAGGTTTCGTTTGGCCATGGGTAACTGGCCCTCGAACGCCCTGGACGGGGGACTGCCCATGCCAAACTTCGATCTTGATAACACGAATCTGTTCGTCTCGTGGCTATGCGAATTATCGAATCAGAGCATCAACGAGCTCCTACGTGTGTACCGCCTCCGTGTAGACGCTGACCCTGAACGCAATCGGTGGCGCCTACTCCACGCGCATCTTCGCGGGCGAAGCCAGAACGTGTCCTGGTTTCCAGAATGGGACGAGGAACCCCTTCAGGGTTCTCTCCTAGAGAACTTTACGTTGCCCTTGGGTCCGAGGCCCTTGGGGACTTCCAACCGCGTCGAGCCACCGACCCCCGAAGCCAGACCGACAACTTCGTCGTACGACAGCACTCCGGTCAGTGCCCCATCCGCGCCGCGACCGCGGATCTTATCGGAGCAGCGAGATGCCGCTGAGCTACCACGTGTTCATTTTCAGGACGAGAGGGTATCACCGCCAAGGACACTCGCGGAGCCTCAGCTCAGCCTCGCCGATGTCGAAGCACAACAATCGTACCCAGCGCTGGTAACTCTACCGACCGCACCGGCAGCAACGACCTCCGCGACGACTGGAGCCCCCGCTATGGGCCCCTCGACCACGCATCCGACCCCCGGTTACGCGTACCCCGTTTCGACCCCCGGATACCCAACGCAGTGGTCCACGCCGTACCCAGTGGCACCCACGGCGTACCCCGCGAGCGCTACGCACCCCTGACCTCGTACGGTCATCCCGCGAGCGCTACAATCCCTCCGAATCCCTATCCCGCTCCTACCGCGAACCCTTCGCAATCCACGGCTCCCCTCTACCCCACCGCCGCGAGTTTTGCAGGGACCCCCGCGTGGAGTCACCCTCACTCGGAAGCCCTACCCCCGCAGACCGCGCTTTCCGCGACTGTACCGCCCGCGCGACCTCGCGATCTCCAAAACATCGTGCGAAAGTGGAATCTGAAATTCGCCAGACACCGTGGAGGTAGTATTGAGGAGTTTATAAATCGCGTCGTAGAATGCCGCGTAGGCAGTGGCCTGACCGATCGCGATCTCTACGAAGCGATGCCGTTCCTCCTGACCGACCGCGCCTTGCAGTGGTTCCGCCTACATAAAAACCGCTGGGATACCTGGACTTCCTTTCAAACCGCGTGCCGCGAACGATTCGCCGGTTTGAACTTTCAATCGCGACTTAAAGATGATGTGCGCCGACGCACCCAAGGTCCCGATGAGCGCATCAGCGACTTCCTAGACAGCTTGCGCCTTCTTATGGCCAAGATATCGCCTCCGCTCCCCGAAGACGAGCAGCTTGAAATCGCGTACGCGAATCTTCACCCCAGCTACCGTCTCGCGATCCCGCGATACGAATTTGGAACCCTGGATGAGCTGAGCATCTCAGTAGATATACTATGAGAGTTCTGGGTCCAAAACAGGGTAAGTCGTGAACTTCTTTACCGACGTGGTAGAATTTTTTAATGCTGTACCGACACTCGAGAACTGACGTTTGTCGACCGTGATCATTACTATATCGACACTCGAGAACTGACTGTCCATCGATCGTGATCTTATTAATTATAAATGCTTCATCGATACTCGAGAAGTGACCGTACGGCGACAATATAATTATAAATGCTTTACCGACACTCGAGAAGTGATCGTACGGCGACAAGTGGGGCGTGACCGTCTATTGATCCATCGACCGTGATCACGGTAGGGCGTGACTATCTGTGGGTCCATTAACCGTAACGGCGACTACGAGATCGACTTACGAACCGAGATTTGCGGCAGATGCGAGAGAGCTCGTTCGCGTCTGCGCGTGTACAAAAAAATTACAACGTCGGCGCTTTTATTTTAAACTTCAGATATTTTATTCAACATTTTGAAAACACTCGTACACGTTCAGCGTGGATTATACATTTTTTGAAACATCATGAATTTTGGTGTATTAATTAGGATTTGGTGCCATACTAGTCTGTAAATTTATGAGTCTTCCCCGTATGTGTGTGACCTCTGCCAACAAATTGTCGAGTATTTGAGAATTTGGCGAGGCAGTTTCATCCGGACGTGATTCCCCGCTAGGCGTCGTCACAACAGCATCTTTGAACGAAATAGCACAATTGAGAAATAAAATTTACATCTTAATAGAATATCACAATTATGTTTTTTTTTGTACTTTCTCCCTGTGATGGTATCTTTGTAGTTTCGTTTTTGGCGGTATTTAAAATATTAACGTAAATAGCGCCGTTGTGTTCACTTATTTGCTGAATCCTGGTAATTGAGTCAAAATCAGGCAGCGGCAGTTGACTCAGATTCGGGTTCACTTCGATGACACCGTCCCCACTAGTGACTTGCTGTATCCGCCGCACTTTGGTGTTATTTATCGGTGCCGCCAGAGACGCAGAAAAGTGCATCATGCACATCAAAATGCAAATAATTTTCATTTTCGAGTTCAACGTTGTACTGTTCCGCCGGATATGCAAAGTAGACCACTGAATGACAATACTGATGAACAGCCTGCTTTTATATCAACCGCTGTGACGCCGGGGTTCAGTTTGTTCAATATTTAAGCAGAAACATGGATTTTCAAAAAAAGGTAAGTAACGTGTGATTAAAAGTATAAAATTTTATTGATATTACTGTTAAAAAATTTGTTATTTTACATACGTCAAGATCGTAAATTGTCAATTTCACAGTAGGATGCCGGTGCAAGCAGGTTCAGATGATCCATCTTTGGAATTCCGTCAAATGGCTCCGGTACCATTTTCGTATTCTCTGTACATTTGAAACGACGCACTCGGGCGGTCCTTGCGATCTTTCCGACGGCAGGTGATTTGCGCAGGTCAGGTAGGAGGCTCATATGGTGATATATACGTGCATTTGTTTTTTCTTTTGGCGGCGCGTCGTCTCAGACACGTCTAGTCAAGCACGACGCTCAGAGTCCGGGTGAGATCACTCCTGTTGTCGCGATGAATATATTTTTTTTGCTTGAAGTAGACTACGTTCATTTCTGGAGCAAGTTTAGCAGAGATGTATGTTTTTTTTTGTTAATATTTTCGCGACTTTTAATTTTTAAGTGGCTGGCGACACGCGGCACTGCGGAATAATTAATTGCGTGTTTTGAGATACCGTTGCGACTCTCCACTCAGTCTTTATCGTAACATTTTTAATGAGCTCGAAACTGCAACTTTGTAGCGAAAAAACT
This sequence comes from Euura lappo, assembly GCA_018257835.1. Taxonomy (NCBI): domain Eukaryota; kingdom Metazoa; phylum Arthropoda; class Insecta; order Hymenoptera; family Tenthredinidae; genus Euura; species Euura lappo. Next base: position 83,994 of record JAEUYN010000186.1, read on the forward strand.
CGCTGCTCGGCGAGACATTCTGATACTTATCTCAAAGTCGTTTGACAGAACCAGGATACACGAAGATAGGGTAAAACTGCTTGACGACGGGACATTCGATCGAGTATAAATAGCATCGGCTGCGAAGCTTAGAAGTCAGTCAGGGCTGAATCTTTGTCGTGGTGCGTGTCTTAAGTAAATATGTCCGAATCTCAGCGAGCGACCTCTCCAGTACTGACCTCCACACCGGAGAAGAAAAGGCGCGTAGAAATTGACAACTACGAATTAATATTGCGTTCGGATTTTCCTTTGACAAAAAGTGAATCCAAGCGCGTCGGCGTGGCGTTACTCGTAAACTCTCACGTAGAATCATCTGAAGTAGTAGTTTTCGTGACGGATGCGCGAAAAGATTTGCAACGGCCAACGCTCTACATGGAGCGAAAGGCTTGGAACGATTTTGTCAGCAAAGCTGAAATGTTTCGTTCTTGGATTGATTGCGGATCGAGTACTGTTGCAAATTCGTCACAATGGGCTCGGCTCGACTCAAACAGACAGCTTCATCTCAGTTGCGTGAGATTTTTAGAGCGTAACGCGTTGAAAATTAACTCGGTCGATCTTCCGCAGGGACTCATAATGATGCCCAAAACGTGCGAAATATTATATTCTACCGCTCCGTGTATAAATATTTTGCTCGACAAATTGGAATCGCAGTTGCCTGAATTGAAAAGAAAAGCTAGCGTTATAGCTAGGAAAATAATCGACATATGTGAAAATTCTCCCGCATTAACGACGGAAGAACTGAGAAAGGTTGTAGCAGCCGATCCGGAATTCGAGCCTACCAATTTGATCGATCAAGAATTGGTAACTCGTTGTCTCGGTCTTTTGCACGATGCGTCATAAAAAATCAATTCAAAAACGTCATCATCATCATCGTCGTCGTCGTCAGCATCATCATCATTGTTCACCTAGTCTATAACCACACATAATTTTAACGAACAGTTTAATTTAAAATCTAAATTGGTAAGCCAGAGCGAGAGAAACTGAAATAATTGTCGGTCGAAATATTGCAACAACATTATTTTTTTTTGCAGGAACATCGGTTCTTCCCAAACGCCTCCTGCTTGGAATACATACGACAGCCAGAGGTATGACCGCTTGTACTCTTCGTTGCGAAAAAAAATGACGCATCACGTGACCCCAACACCCCGCGCACGCAAAAATTTGTCGCTGGATCCAACGTTCAATGTAACTCCCAGTGACGCGCATCCACCACCACCGTTTGGCGGCGAAGTTGTAAACGTCGATACAGCTGCAACCAGCGCAACGCGATCTTACCCAGGGAATTCCGAAAACTCCGGTTTTGACTTCGCCCCCGTGCAGTTCAGGGAGGCACCTGGAAAGTCCAAAACGAAACGGAGTATGGATCCCAAGAAGTTGCCCGCCACATATGTAGTGAGCCTAATGTTTTTTTTTGTGTTGGTAGAACCATCGGGCTTAAAGTGTAGAGCCTACCAATGTAATTTGTTTCTGTTTTTTTTCAGACCCGCCCCCGATAAATTGTCTCGACGGGAGGGTCAACGCTACGGGCATCTCTTCACCTGGTTTCACTGTGATCCGGTACAACTCGGGAGGATAACGTGCAGCCAGCCCGTTCGGCGTCCGCATAGGCAGTAATTGCCTCCGCTTTTTTTTTATTTTTTTTAACGCGGATCCCCACCATCCGTAGAGATCGACAGTTCTACGGACGGTGAAAATTTTTCGACAAACGCATGTCCCTCGATCGAGGGGGCGCGTAGTGCCTTCGGCAGGACGGGATACCCTTTTTTTTGTGCGTTTCGTTGAGGAAGGTATAATTTTCAATAATGTTCACCTTTGCGTACTTGCGGGTATAATTTGAATCTACTCAGGGTTATATTGTAAGGTCATTTTTGCATCGAGTGTTTTCACATACTTACCATATGCACGTACAGAAGTTTTCTTGATATTCGGTTCATTTGATGTCATTGTTATTTTGTAATTCGTCGATATTATTGTAAGTCGCGTTTTTGCGCGGATCTCGCAAAGACGCGACACCGAGGCAATCACTTTCTGGATGGATGGGACACACCCGACTAATTTAAGATGGAGGAGAAACGACGACGCCACTATATAAACTTTTAGTTGTAAGCTAAGGAGCACGCGTAACATGTACTATTAAGTGATAAAATAGAAAATAGGGAAAAACTTGCGTACACGGGACCTTTCGTTCGTTCATCAATTGTTAGAGGTATTTCGTTTTAAGGTAATTTTAAGGTTAGTACGTAGGACAAAAAAAAAACAAAAAAAAATATAAAAATGGTGGTGGACTAAAATGGATATTTGCTTGACGATCTCACCGGTCGTCCGCTTCAGTGTACCGTTGTACCTAGTCTTAGTACGAAAAATGTAAAAAAAAATAAAAAATGGTGGAGGGAAAAAAACACACAAAATTCGTCGAGTCAAATTATTTTATTTTAAATTTCCCAATAGATAGTTAATACAGTTAAACAATTTATCTCACCATATTGGTGAGGGGATTATATTCGGCATCGAGTCAAATTATTTTATTTTAAATTTCCCAATACGTAGTTAATACAGTTAAACAATTTTTCTCACTACATTGGTAAGTGGATTATATTCGGTTATGCGATCGTGTATTATGAGACAATACATGGTTGTGTTTGCGGGCACATTTTTTCGGAATTGAAACTCGAGACGCACGTCCACCGGAGCACTTTTGATGGACTCATTCTGACGTGAACAATCAATGACTACGAGTGCAGCTCTATTTTTAAAATCGGCAAAATTCAGCAACGGTTCCGCGTTGAACGCCTTTCCGTAGTAGGAGGATTGAAATTTAGCGTACATATCGCACCCCTAGAACAATAGTGTAACATCTCAAAAAATCTCGATCCGAGAAAATCGCGTTTGAAGTAGAATCAGTTATAAATCAACGTGACCACATATTTTCATGGGGGACAAATTTTTTAAATAGACGAAATATTCCGCTGAAATGTACCAGGTGATAAAAAAGTAATATTATATTGCTATCTGGCTGCTGCGATCAAATTACGCCGTTTTTTTGAGATATTAAACCAAATTTTAATTATCCTCCCGGTGCAATACCGTAACAACTAAAAAAAAATATTAAACCGTGGCGCAATACTGTAATAAGTCAAAAAATATTTTTTGACGGTAATTTTGAGATGTTACAGTATTACACCAGGGATATTCTTTTTTTTTTCGAGTTGTTACAGTATTGCTCTAACAATTTTGTTTTTTTTTCGACTTGTTACTGTATTGCATCGGTTTATTGAAATTTTTCTGAGTTATTACAGTATTGCATTGAAATGGATAGCCTTAGTCGATTTTGAGATACTACAAAATGATTTCAAAGATTTTGAGATATTACATTATTGCACCAAGTCAGACCGAAAAATTGTGACTTATTGCTCTATTGCTCTAAAATATTAATAAATTTCCCGACGTTCAAAGATAGTATACTATTACACCGAGAAAATTATTATTTTTTTATTTATTACAGTATTGCACCACGAAAATTCAGTTTTTCTTAGATATTACAGTATTGCAATGATAATGGTTAATTATTTCAAGATATTACACTGTTTCAAATAAATATTGTCCATTTAATCGTGAAATGTCTACACCGGTAGTTTCCAGTGATATTCATTTGTTAAGGGGACCCGTACAGCTTGAAATAATGAATTCCAAATGCTCCAAAAATAATTTATTTCTCAACCAAAGTTCGTTACACATAAAAAAAATCATGTTGCTCAAATCCTTGTCACGAGGTTTTAGGCACATGGTTGCTTCGATTTGACCTTATGAGGTCTCATTTGTTTCAGAAAACGAATCCTCATCGTGTGAGTTAAGATATGAATGATTTTTGGGGTATGTGGAATTCATGAGCTCAAGCCGAGGTTCAAGCTGTATACGGGTCCCCTTAACTACGGTCCGGTAGACTTGAGTTTTTTAATATACGAGTTGAATTTGAAGAATGATAGGCTTTCATTCATTACACTGTGAATGCATCCTGATTTTCATGTGGGTAATTCAACCAATCATCAACCAAGGTTTGGCACCTAAAAATCGATTTGCCTCAATTTTTTCACTCGAATTCTATGAACTAAAATTGGTAAATCCACCAAGTTTCAGCCTAATAGTAATAATCTGCACGAGTAATGCGATATCCAATTTTTAGGACAACGTTTTATGCGCATTTTTATCGTATCTTCAGCATCACATTGAAAATTGGGAAAAAATACGTTTTCCGTGCGGAAAACTCTCAGGTTTTCGATTCCATTTTTTATTATCCATCAACTCTGCTGAAACCACCTCGGACAGACGTTTTTTTCACAAAAAAGAGCGATTTCTCCTTCTGCTCAATGTTTGAGCATTCTTTTGAATTTTTATTCTCAAGATTTGAGATGGTTTTACAATTAGTAGAGTTAATGAAAAATAAAAAGTGGATTCGAAAACCTGAGAGTATTTCACATGGAAAACGTATTTTGTCGAATTTCCGTTGTGACGCTAAAGATACGATAAAAAATACTTATAAAAATGGTATCCTTAAAATTGGATATCGCATTCCTCGTGAAGAGTACTACGTCCTATTGGGCTGAAACTGCGGCAAATCGATTTTTCAAGGGCCCAAACATTGGCTGATAATTGGTGGATGCCCAATTAAAAAAAAAAAAAATTTTGAGTTGTTACAGTATTGCACCAAGAAATTTCAATTTTTTCTAGTTGTTACAGTATTGCACCAGGAAAAATAATAATTTTCGAAATGTTACACTATTGCACCAAAATCTCATGCCAGTTTTGAGTTGTTACAGGATTGCTCTCAGCGGCTTCAATTTTGCGTCGCATCAATACTATAACTTCCTACTTTTAACAGTTATATTGCACTGAAAAAATTCCACTTTTTTTTCTCCAAATGCTTCATCATTTGACAAGTAATATTCCGCAGTAAAACGAAAATTCGGAAATTTCGGCTTGTTACACTATTGTTCTAGGGGTGCGATATCGTACAGAAGCGCGTATCTGTCTTTTCCAAAGTCCAAGTCCAGATTGTCGTACGGATACATTTCGGAATTTAAGTACAACTTGACGTCACGCAGATCAAGATCTTGGTACGCCGAAGGGTCCTCTTTGCGCACGTTTTTTTTACCGCTCTGCAAGGCAAGGATGACGTATCGCGGTTTCTCCAACTGGGTAGAAGTTTTCACCGACCAGGTGTGCGATGTTGTTCGCGGGAGTGTCGGGTATTCGTGCAATTCCCATGATCGATAACTCATCTGAATCGATTCGCTTCTTTCCAAGAGATGCAGAAGATCCATTTTTCTGAGATCCTCGACAGACACGTGCGGCATTTTCCATTGAATTTTAACAAGTTTTAACACGCTCGTCGCCACCGCCGATACAATCGCATCGTCGTCCGTCCTCGCGCGAATCAATATCAGCTCGTGCCGCGCGTTGACTACAATTTTTTTGTAATCTTCGGCAAAACCCAAAAGATGAGAGAGAGGCACACAGTAGGAGAAATGACCTGCCGATAGCGTCGTCGAGGTTCCCGCGAACGACCAGCTCGCATTCGCCGCGGATCCCAGAGAAAGTGGCGTTTTTGACACGTAGGTTTTAATCGTGCTCGTTGCACCCGCGTTTTTGGCTCTGTCGATTTCCACACCGTTGAGTTCGTAGCGAACTTCGTCGAAGAAAAATGCTGCAGCGTTGTTTGCCAGGCGAGCGTCGGCGAGAGGCTCAAATTCTCCAGTTGCGTTAGGGGTTTTGCTCGTTAGGGTTCCCTCGATGTAAAGGTAACTCTGGGACGGTAGCGTGTAGAGATCTTGTTGCTGGATGGGTATGCGAATTTCGTCGCTGTTGTGAAACGAGGCGTTTGCGTAGGGTGCATGGGTGTGAATTTCGATACCCGTCACGCTGTTGTCAAACAGCGGTTTGGTGTCGATGTTGAGAATTTGTGCCATTTTAAAACTGTTTTTTCACTTTGTAACCCAACGACTCGAGAATCTGCACGTTTTTTGGTGTCAACGGCGGGTCGCAGGAACAGACTTCTTCGCTTCTCCGGGTGACACTGAACGTAGACGAGTTAAATTGCGCGTATCTGGACTGGTCGTGGTAGGGATCAACGTAGATTAACATTCCGATCCGCGGCTGGCGTTTCAGAGAACTTTTTTTAAATGAAGGCGCACGGTTATGACTTCGCCGCGGAAATTGACGAGGCGTCCGTCCTGGTCAAGCACGCGCACCGTAATATTGCCGATGTCGCGTTGGTTCACCGGTAGGTAAATCACGTTAAACGGCGCCTCGGAGATCTTGTATCCCGGTGGCACATTGGGTGAGAATTCATGGATCGTGTGGACGAGATCGTTGTTGTTGTAGGCTCCGGAAACGATATTACACTCGATTCGCAGCGCGTTGACTCGTAAAATGTTCACAGTTTCGTCCGACGCGTGCCAAACGTTTGGTTCGAGTCTTCGCTGGCTAAAACCCAGCAGCGAACCCAGGCTGTTGGACGCGGTGAAATCAAGCTCGTACGCACTTTTTATTTCACTTTTCAGCGTTTTGTTGTTGGGTCGGAGTTCCACGGCGGCGTCTGGTAGAGACTGCTGCAGGTATTGCGCAATATCATCAATTTCGTACGAACCGTCAGGCAGAGTAAGATCTTTGCGACCAATGTAGGTCAATGTGTCATTCCGTCCCACGCTCACTTCGATTTTTGCATAGGGATCGACGGAGTCATCCGACTCGTGCCACGTACCGGCGGACAATACTTTTCCCTTGAATCCCAACGTGTCGCCAAAGTTATGCGGCGCGGTAAAGTCAAGCACAGCGACACTTTTTATTTTCACCTTGGATTCGTTGAGCCAGCGAAACTTAACAAAGTGCTTACCGTCGTAGATTGGCGATGGCTGCACTCTTGTCAGGTAACTCATAATATCGAGGACTTTGTAGGTTTTTGGAGGCAGAGTGAGAGTCTTAGTCACGATCCACGCAAACTCGTTGTTGGTCTCGTCCACGTTGGGAATAGAGTTGAACGTCTCAAAGTCCACCAAACCGACGGCGTAAGCAGATTCCTCGGATTGACCGAGATTAATGGGCGGAAAATATGTGGCGCTTAGAATCGACGATTTACCAGTCAACGTGAGTGTCCGAGACATTTTGCGTTTTGCACCAGAAAGCGTAGGCACAACTGTCCGCACACGGCTGTATCGTACTTCTGCTCTCTTTCCTTGTTGTATGTGATACGTGCTCGAGGTCCCAGGTAGTTGACCACCTCTACCGGCGGTCGGAGATTTCCAAAGCTGTCGTAATATCTCACGTCATTTCCGCATTTGGAGTAGGCTACCCAATGTGTCCCCGGCCCACGCGCGTCATCCAGGTTCACGATAACGTTCTCAACTCGCCTCGGACTCATATGATTTAAATCGGTGCGCATGAAAACACCGCGGAAATGTGGAATTTTCAGAGTACGAGCGTACGCGCGGAGGTCAAGATCACTGGTGGGCCCGTCGTGAAGTTTGATTAATGGCGAGTCGTCGTTTTTTTTTTCTACCGGTCGTTTTCCGTTTTTTCACATTGCCACCGCTACGTTTGTAGGGTGCCAAATACAATCCCTTGCCCTCCATGGCGCGGTCGTGCCGTTCTTTTTCCGCTAGGAGTTTTCGGGCCGCTGCGGCCGAATTTACGCTGGTGGCGATACTTGCAGCTCCACCGGCTAAAGAACCAAGCGTCGCCAACAAAGGGACCAACAGCGGCAGGAACCCTCCACGTTTGGCCAGCTGCAGGGTCCTGGGACTTCGCTTTTTTCTTGTCGTGGTGGGTTTTTTCCTTCTGGCGCCGGCGCCTCTCTTGCGCGTACCCATGCCCAGCTTAGTTTTCGCCTTCATCAGACCGCCTACCGCCAATCCCGCGATTTTTTCGCCCAAACGTGCGTCCGCGGCCCGTCCCCGGGCCAACGCGTCGGCTGCGAGTCGCGTGTCCGCGACTCGGCGCGCGGCGGTATTCGCGTCCCGCGAATAGGCGCGGTCGTGCCGCAGGCACGCGCGGTCTAGCGCGTTTATTCCGCGGTCTCCGCGCGCTAGACGTTCCGCCAGCCGCGTTCCAGGTCCGCAAAACTGATAACCAGGTAAATGAAGCTCGAAAGGTAATCGGTCGATTAGTTTGTTTAGCAAGCCCGAACCGGAAGACATTCAAGAGAGGCGCAACGACCGACACACATGCGCGTACTGGCGATACTGATGTCGATGCCAACCATGATGCACGTACACAGTCTAGTCGACGCGCGCGCGATGCGGTTTGTCAGACAATCGAGTCGCTTACGTGTGAAAAATCTCGATCGCTGCACAATGAGCGTGCCCACGGGAAAACACGGAACACTTTTACCCGACACGATTCGCTGCATAATTTGCGGACCATCCAATTCGGGTAAAACGCAAGTGTTGATTAGCCTACTGGAGAGCAAAAATGGCGTTAGGTTCGAAAATGTGTACGTGTACTCCAAGTCACTGGAGCAGCCAAAATATCGGTATCTGGAGAGCGTTCTCGCGGATATGGAAGAAATAGGATACTTTACATTTTCAAACAACTGTGACGTGATGCGACCGAGCGAAGCTTTACCCAATTCCGTGTTTGTCTTTGACGACGTGGCCTGCGATCGCCAGGAGGTGATTCGAGAGTATTTCTCTATGGGACGACACTCGAAGATAGATTGTTTCTATCTCTGTCAGACGTATACAAAAATTCCTAAACATTTGATCAGAGACAACGCCAACCTCATAGTGTTGTTCAAGCAAGATTAGCTGAATCTGAAACATATCTTTCACGATCACGTCGACCCGGACATGAGCTGGCGAGAGTTTCTCGAATTGTGTCAGGCTTCGTGGCAAAAAAAATACAACTTTGTTGTCATTTGCAAGGACAATCCGATACAAGAGGGGAGATATCGTCGAGGCTTCGACGAATTTGCTCTCATCGACAGTCGTCTGTAGACGCGCACGTTTGCCGTTCCGTTTCACCCGTTCTCTCTCTCTGCACCATGGAAAGTGACTCGAGCGCGATTTCCTGCCACTCCGCGGATAGCGACTCGGCCGTACATTCCGATAACCCGGAACCCAAACGAAGCTCGGGAGAAGAAAAGGAAGGAACTATACTCGAATCGGTCCTCGTGCGAGAAGAGTGCGAAATTACTTACGGGTCCCCGGGTAACGACTCGGACGTGTCGGAACCGGAACCGGAACCCCAGCGAAGCTCGGAAGAAATAAAGCAACGAACAAAACTCATAACGGAACTCGTGCGAGAAGAGTTTGAAAAGGCCATGGTCAAATTGTCAGAGCCAAAGACGACTGGACGAATTTGCAGGTTCCTTGTCTTAGACGCCATTCACGATCTGCGCACGCTTATGCGTGAACCACCGTTTAAGGCAGAAGAAATTGCGCGGCTGCTTGGTCAACTAACTGAAGCGGTCGCACGTAGATTCGTCACTCTTCCATCCGAATAGACGAATCAAACGTCGTCCAGTGCACTGACCGCAGCAAGGTGGAGGGGAGTGGAACTTTCGATGGGAGTCTCGGAATTTCGCGCGAATCAGTGCACTTTGTTCCGCCAACCGTGTGGGTGTCCGTACGTACCGCAACGTTACTTTGAGAGAAAAAAATGTTGAAAACTAAAACTAAAACCGTCCGAAAAACCAAAGCTCAACGTGAGCCGCCAGAAGACGTGTTGACTCGTGCTCTCGCCGCCGCGAGGGATGCTATTCGTGACAAAAATCGAGCCTTAAAAATGGGAGAAGTGGATCGAGCAGAAATGTTGGAAAAAAATTTGGCTCCGGTCGTCGGACCGCTGAAGCAATTGATAGACCAGACCGTGCCGCGTGAACCCGAGACCGCTGTTCCGGCACGAACTCCGCTCGTGGCGGTTAAAAGAAAACTTGCCGACAGTGCGCAACATCCGGATCCGCAAAAACGAGTAAAGCTCAGTCAAAGCGCCCGCATACCGCAAGCCGTGTCGCGCTTTCAGACATCGGACGACGAGGAGATGGACGACGCCGTGTACGAGAGAATTCTCACCCAGGCCGGGCCCTCGAGAATCGACGAGTCGACCCCGCAACGTTCAATACCTGGGCCACCGAGGGGCCGATTGATCGGTGACATTGCAGAACTTTCTGAGGAGGAAATTTTCGAGAGTCCAGCCAAGATGCCGGAACCGGAGCCGGAATTTCTGATGACTCCTGACGAACAGGAGGCTGCTTTGAAAGTTATAAACACTGAAATGGGTCCTGTGACACGCCACGCGTTCAAATCGTATCTTTTCAAAAAGGAGAAAATGGATCTAATTTACGGAATCCGTAGCGACGCCGGCGTTTGGAAGATGGGAGATAAAATCGTAAAAATTTCCGAAGAAGACGACATGGCGCTCGTCGATCCTCAGGATGATCAAAATTACATCGAGTTTAAGGCCACGCAAGGTTTAATAGATCTCGTCATGTATAAAGAACCGCATCGCGAATTGTGGACGCGAGAAGACCTGAAGATGTACAAAAAAATTCTAGAATTTACAAACGCTCACCGACGTTTGTGGCGAAGACAGGAGCAGTTGAAAGGAAGTTCGGGGAGTAAATGGACCAGCGTTATCAAACCTCTGATCGAGGGCAAGCTTGGAGCGGACAGTGATGACTCTATCACGGACGAGATGTCGGTGGAGGGGACTAATAAAAAGAAGAGTCCTAAAGCCGTGACGAAGCGTACGAAAAAAACTGGTGGGAGTATTCCGAAGTCAATGCTCGTGACGGGGAACGAGATAGACTACATACCGTTTCGCGATCCAAACCAGTTAGTCGAGAGACTGGAGAAGCTGGTGGCCGAGTACGATGCGGGTCACACCGGACATAACAACGAAATTGTAGCAATCGCCGCAGCTTTGCGCCGAGCGGAAATTATCGAATAACTTTTTTTTTGTGCGTGCACACATGGACAAGTTTGGACGTCATTTGAATTTGAAGAGGCGACACGGCGAAGCGTTTGAAAGCAAAATCAAATTGAACGCGTCATGGAAAGATATTGAGGGTAATTTCACATTTCAAGATAAACGCTTGACCAACGTCGGGACTCCAGTGGGCGTGCACGACGCGGCCACTAAATCTTACGTCGACCAACGAGTGAATAAAACCTCTTGGTTGTTCGACGGGAGGCGGCTCGAAAAAGTGGGTGAACCGGTTCAAGCCGACGACGCGGTCACCAAAGCGTACGTTGATACTTTGGGAAGGGATCAGGCGGGAAATTACACACTCGAAGGTAAACGAATCACAAATCTTGGGGCTCCGGTGGCCAATCAGGACGCGGCCACAAAATTGTACGTCGATAAACGTGTTCTGACTTTGGACGTCGATGGAAGCTTAAATGCGGGAAATAAAATTCTGAGACGCCTGAAGACACCGACTGCGCCGAATGACGCAACCACCAAAGAGTACGTGGATACGCTATTTGAAAATTATATGCGTACAGTATATCGTCAGGGCACACGCAAGCAAGAATGAGCAGAGAAAAAATACAAGTTGTGCGGGAACTTCACGCACCGGCGCGGCGTATCTACCCACGGCGAAGAGTCATCGTCCGGGGGTTTGACGACCTCTGGCAGGCAGATTTGGTCGAGATGTTGCCGTACGCGACAGTCAACAAAGGTGTTAAATACATACTCACAGTAATTGATGTTCTGTCAAAGTATGGGTGGGCCGCTCCGCTGAAAAGTAAAAACGCTCAAGATGTTACAAGCGCATTCCGAGAGATCGTTGAACGCGGTCGGAAGCCTGCAAACCTGCAGACCGACAACGGTAAAGAATTCTACAACTCCAGTTTCAAAAGTCTGATGAAGAAATACGACATCAATCATTATTCGACGTACAGCGTTATGAAAGCCTCGGTGGTGGAACGATGGAACAGAACGTTAAAAAACAACATGTGGCAACAATTCTCGTTCAACGGTTCCTACAAGTGGCTTGACCTACTCCCCAGGCTCGTGAAGGAGTAGGGGAGACCGGGGCTAGTTGATACAAAATTTGGTTTCCAATTTTTAACTCCTCCAATTTTTGTAATAAAAATTTGAAAAAAACATGGTAATATACCCTAGTCCTTCCTCTATTAGTGTAGCGAAGGAAAATTTGATGATTGAAATTGTGAGCCTGTGACAGCCTGTTGAGTAGATGCGTGCAAAACGTATCAACCTGCCCCACCCCGGGGCAAGTTGATACCGACATGGGGCAAGTTGATACTAATATGAAAAACTGTTAAAAAATCCGAAAAAATTATGAAAATATTTGTTTAATCAATCTACCTCATATTTTGCAGTTTCGATAACGATACACATGAGGCACACGATTATCACAATATATTTTAGTAGGTAAGAAATTAGATAGTTAGTACAATACGAAGCTTTTACATAAAGTAACGACAGATGGAAGAGTTACAAATACTTCGTTTGAAGTTAGACTATTAATCATGACAAGACGAATTAGTATACGAATGGCGATTCGTGGTATATCTACCGCTAATAATACTATTGCCCAAAATATGCAATAAGGAATAGAAAGTACGTATCAAATAAGACAGCTACAAATGATAATGACGAGTAAAAAGGTAAGTTCCAAAGGTATCTCGCCCCATTCTGTTTTCTTAATACATATATTTCCGGACCAATTTTTCTGTGAAACGAAAAAAAAAAGGAATTTGAACATAGTTGGGGCAAGTGATACAACGTGTGTACTGTATCAACCTGCCCCCTTCGAAACGTATCAACTTGCCCCCGGCGACGCTGTTGGCGTCTCTCAGGACTCCAGAGAACAAGAGTAGAGATATACCTTCGACGACAACGGAATTTCCTGACCTTTTTATTACCAAATAGAGCCAGGATCAGAAGAATCGCCCAAAATTTTGTTTCCAGGTGCAAACTGCCTTTGAATCACATCACGAAAATTTACTTTGCCCTACCGAAAACCATTTCACTGAAATAACTTCAACGCCGTTGTTCACACGTGGTCAAACACACGTGTAGACTGAAGTGGGTTAGGAAACAGTCCCTCAACTCGAAGGACGCCATTGTGTACAGTCGCACTTGCGCACAATACCGTTTGTATCAACTTGCCCCCGTATCAACTAGCCCCGGTCTCCCCTACAACGAACGAATACATCGAACCATCGGAATGCCGCCCTCAAAAGTTACGCCTGCGATTGCCAAGAAATTGTTAACCACTGTATACAGTAATATCAAAATTGCCAAGCCTGCGAAGTATCACGTCGGCGACAAAGTACGCATAAACAAGTATAAAGCTGTGTTTGCACGAGGGTTCACACCAAACTGGTCCGCCGAAGTGTTTGAAATTAAAAAAATTCAAAACACCAATCCGACGACTTACCTCATTCAGGACAGTCGAGGTGCTCCGATTCTCGGTTCATTTTATTCTGAAGAAATAAAACCTGTCAAGTTTCCCGATGTTTATCTGGTGGAGAAAATTTTGCGTCGAAAAGGGAACAAAGTTTACGTGAAATGGTACGGGATGGATGCGTCACACAACTCGTGGATCAACAAAACAAATAAATTGTAAAATTATTCATAAAGATCATTTTTATTTGATACATTGATCAATAAATAATACAGTACAATGTACAGTCTAATTTTTTTCTGGGAAATATTCCTTTCATTCTTTTTCAGGTATAGCGTAGTGACCCCAGGGTAGGGTATCGGTTGAATTAGGAATCAAATATCGCTTAGTATCGTACGGACTCAGGGCTACTTTTATCTCACTGGTCGAATACACAACGTGCATGTGAGAGCGCAAGGATTGCTGTAAGTGCTTGTGGATCGTCAAAGTGCGCAAACAATTTAGATAATCGTCAAACGTGATGCAACGTTGAACGACATTTTTTTTAATTCCCTTCAATCGTTTCTCCTCTTCCCCGCCGACGCGTAACGCGTACATTTTTGCTCGCAGCCCTACATATTCTTCCACAACTACGCCTAAATACTCGTCTTTCATTAGTCCGGGAACTTTTTTGTTCCGTAGAGGAATTCCGTGAACATTGTCCGTCGGATAATCGCTGGTATCAAACTTATCCACATCGCGTGCAATCAGATCGTAAATATTTTCGCATTGAATTTCGTAAAGCAAACTGTCCGTGTCCGTGTACATTAATTTACACCGATCACCAAATTCCTTCAACATGTAACTGTGATGAAAATCGTAGACGCGAGTTTTTGAAATATCTAAAATACTCATGCCTACGTAAATTGGTTTATTAAATGTTACTTCGAGTTTGCGCATTTCAATGGCCATAAAATTCTCGGAGAAAAAAGTTCCGCGATGGAAAGACGGCTTAGCAATTAACGCTTTTGCACCGAATCGTCCTTCCCACTTGGTGATTAATCGAATGTCGATGTGATTACGCACGTTTTCCATAGTCTTACCAAACACCGCGTTGTTCATCAATTTGAACAGATTTTTTTCAAAAACGTTTTGAGATGTTGCACGTAGACGTGTGTTGACCTCTATATATTTACGTAGCCACGGCTTTTGTTCAAATTTTGAAATTCGATTAATCTTTTTCAAAATCAATCCATGGGCCAAACACTGTTTGAGAGTTCGGTAGTGCAGCACGTATCGCTCTTTGTTTTCAACCGTTGCCAAAAGTTTGGATTCTTTGGTGTCCGGAGCTTTTTCGCGCGTCGGACAAAAGGGTAAATCGCGATGCAAATCGTGCAAAGCCTGCGGATATTCCAGATCTACCTCCAGAATATATCCGTATTGCGAGTCGTCGGCGATGGAATTCACATCTAAAGACGGTTCTGTCATCCAGCTGAAATTCCGATACGGAAGATACTGCGACATCGCCCAGCCGTACAGATTAACGACATCGAAATACATAAGATACTTTGGGGGTTGATTAGCGTCATAATTTGGACTAAAACGATTGTTAGCTTTACTGTATCTGTTGGAACACTGGCTCAACCCGCCGCGAATACCCCGCTCTACGAACAGTACCATATCTATATCGGTAAACAATTCCAATTTAATTCTTGTGATACGAAGCATAGCGTCCCATGCAAGACCAGGGATCGTGTAATAATGAGCGGGGTCCAACGAATAATATGTGATACAGTTTTTACGAAAATTTTCAAATACATCCGCTAACAGGAGCACGTCTGTTTTTAAATATAAATCGCTGTATTCACCCATCGTTTTGATATCAAATTCACGCCACACATTCTTCGCGTGATTGTAATCTTGCTGAGTCACTTCCGAATCGTTTAAACAATTGTAAAATTCCTCTTGAGACGGTAAAGATTCAGCGCTCAATTTCTCCGTCGAATCCAACCAGTCGTAGGGAAAAACACCTTTCTTGAAGAGCAATTGCATCTTTTCAGGTGCATAAATTTCAAATTCTTTCCGGAGAATCGTCAATTGGTCAGGCGGGAGATATGACGCCAATTTGTCCAGAGACGCGTCGAGGAATTTGAACGAATCGATAAAACGCAATTGGAACGCACCTATATATTTGCAAAAAGATATGTATTTTTCTTTGTTCAGCGGAATTACGTTGACTTGACCGACAAAACGTGTGGCCAATTCTCTAACAACAAAATGCGCATCGTATCCAGTCAAATTGTGAAAAACCACTGGAATAATTTTCTCACTTTGGTAATTTAAATTACAATGCTGGTGAGCGGGGCCTCGATATTTTCCCGTGAAATGGCAATGATCCCGAACTCTAATGTCCTGCGGCCAGAACAGTCCGCTACAAATGTGACACTTTTCGATCAATCGAAATTCCTGTAATTCGCGCGTGCTTAGATCATTCATCGGCACTATTGTCTCGTACGCGTGCTGTACCTCTGCGGTTATATCGTGCAGTCGTGTAACCAGCCACTCCGCGGGGTTGCATCCGCGATAAAATTCGTAACGCGATAGCGACGAATCATATGAACACTTGAGGTAATAACCAACACTGAAGGCTATGTGCTTCTGATAGGCTTGCGGTATGGAGTCCTCTTCGTCCGATGCCCCGTCTTGGTGAACATTCTTCAACAGGCACTCGAAATCCGCATAAATCACAAACGGTACGGGTTCCCGACGATTATAATTCTTAAATTTCAGGATATTTTTTTCCGGCGGTGGCAAATTTATACTGCAATCGTTCATTGTTTCGCAGTCGATCGAATGAGTCTGTAGTTTATTTTCAGTGTAAAAAACATGGAGACATCGATCGCAAACATAAACTCGTCCATTGTGAAATGACAGCTGTGGGGAAATTAATCGTGACAAATTCTTTATCCAGCAAAAGTGCGCGTCGTCTGTACTTCCAATCATCAACAGATTCACGTGTTTCTCCATTTTCCGCTTGGTCAGATACGATCTGACTTTGCTAACATCGGAATTTGCAGGATACAACGCGGCCACAACCGACCACGCAAAACAAGCACCATCTTTGGAGTTAACGTTAACGACAGCTTTTTTGTTCCTCACAAATTTCGGCAACTCAACGCAACCCGATCCAGTCAAAGGTTCGCAACGATTGACATTTATCGTCAAATTCAGAATTTTGTGTAAAGCCCAACCACTGTCTCTTTCTTGAAATTCTTCAAGCTGTTTTAAAATCGAGTCACGTACGTTCACATTATACCACTCCGTCAAATCATCATTGACAAACAATTGGAAGTTTGAAGTGTTGAAACTCTTCACGTCCTTGTTCTCACGCAGCAAAAATTGTCCGTATAAACAAGTATTCACTTTCACACACTGGTGTTCGGTAATTGCTTCACCGATCCTCTGGATTACAACCAACCTGGCATTGTCAAGAAATAATTTTGGATCGATGAACGCCACATTGATCACCACTCCCGTCAAAATTCTCCGTTGAAACGCGGAATGCAGATCTTTCCATTGCAATTGTTCAGAATTGTCCCCGATCGCACCCCCGGTGGGCTGTAAATTTCTTGCTACCACAATTAAACCTTCCAGGCGCGCTATTTGAGCAATGAAACTTTGTTTCAAGTATACCGACACATTGCACTTCGAAGCTTCCTCGAGCAATTTTATAGCCTGATTGCAGTGGAGAAACCATTGCTCTCGTTGCGCGATGGATAATTCCGCAAAAGATTCTGACGTTCGGGTCAAATTATGTTCCAAAGTTCTAAAAAGCCTGAGAGTTCTGCTCATGATGGCACGAGCACGCGACACAGTAAAGTGATTCAAGGAGTTGGAAAGTCGTACAGCAAGACTCGGTACATCAAAAAAAATCATTACATTCCCCACCTCCAGCAGAGATATTCCTACCTCCTGCACATTATGCGGCCCGTGTAGCTGCATAACTTTTACTGATGAAGGGCACAAGGCCATTGGATTTCTCCTCAGTACTGTACCTGATTACGTTCACATATAAATAATGTTTAGTGGGCAGATTCATTCATACTCGTATAAACAAAAACAGAACGCCTCATGTTACCCTGATCACGATAGAGCAACGATCTCCCGCCGGGTCGGAACTTGTTATAGATCACAATCGACACCGAGCGTAGAGCAGACGGATAGGTTTTTTTTGTTTACGTCTGCGACCACGCCCCACGTGGTCACCGATCTCGGTCGATGGACCCGCAGACAGTCACGCTCCACTTGTCGATGTACGGTCACTTCTCGAGTGTCGGTAAAGCATTTATAATTAATAGGATCACGATCGATGGACAATCAGTTCTCGAGTGTCGATATAGTAATAATCACGGTCGACAAACGTGTTCTCGAATGTCGGTACAGCATTAAAAAATTCTACCACGTCGGTAAAGAAGTTCACGACTTACCCTGTTTTGTCCCCAGGACTCTCATAGACTATCTACTATCTCGGTCTGCCATGTGTTCAATTTTGACCGTTATCCGTTACAAAATGGCGCCCGAACAGAATTTAAAAAAAAGATAAACTTAGGGTCGAATGAATGTATATGTTTGTGTATAGTCTTAATTTTTTTTCTTCATGAGCGTTAGTAGATATAATGTGGGGGTTCTGAGTCTAGATCCCTGTTACCGACCTGTTACCGACCAGGGGTAACTCTGTTTTACCTGCAGTCGGTAATGTAGGGTGTCTGTTTTACCGACCGAGCAGCTCTGTTTTACCTAGAATTGCTCTACCGTCGGCAATGTAGGTTGTCTGTTTTACCGACCGAGCAGTCACTGTATGTGAGGTTGCCGTCAGTCAGGCGCACTTTTTACCTACAGCTGGTAATATCGGGTGTCTGCTTTACCGAAGGAGCAGCTCTGTTTTAAGCCACCCAACAGATGGCGCCCCTAATCGCGCTATTTACCGACTTTACCGACAGTGGTTAGGCCACCCAACAGATGGCGTCCCTAATCACGCTATTTACCGACTTTACCGACAGTGGTTAGGCCACCCAACAGATGGCGCCCCTAATCGCGCTATTTACCGACTTTACCGACAGTGGTTAGGCCACCCAACAGATGGCGCCCCTAATCGCGCTATTTACCGACTTTACCGACAGTGGTTAGGCCACCCAACAGATGGCGCCCCTAATCGTGCTGTTTACCGGCAGTGGGTAGGTCGCCCAACATGTTGCCGCTGGTTAGGCGCTCGACAATTCCATTAACGCCCTCTACTGTATGTGAGGTTGCCGCCGGTTAGGTGCACGACAATTCCATTCGCGCCCTCTACTGTACGCAAGGTGGCTGCCGGTCAGGTTCACGATTCCACCGCAACTTGCCTTTTCTTCATCACCTACGAGGAGAGAATCTCCTACCATCACCTACGTTGAGAGAATCTCAACGCGACACGTATTGACACGGTTAATTTTCGCTCTGCCAAGTACTCTACAGTTTTCGCATTTCCCGACTGATTTGCTTCGCGTCTCATGGCAGTTCGGTTGTGCTAAGGTTTTCCTCCTGTTTTGCCTGGTTTTTTTCGTGCCCTCTTTACGCGCATTCTTCATTGGGGCGGTTTTTATCCGCTCGGCTTGTTCCCTATCTCTACTATTGCTGTCTGTCGCCGCTTCCCACTGTGTTCTGTTTACCGGCACGTTCGCGGAGCGTGACGAGGTGACGGTGTGCGTGGTGCCGTTGTGTGAGGCCGTGTGTGCCGGTGAGAGTGTTAGTCGCGCCTCTAAACTCTACATCTGAACTTTGGACATTGCTCAGAGTGACTTCACCATATCATATGTTGATACGCCTGCCTCTACGTCGTCTGGCTCTGATCCCTGCTCTAGCATTGCTCTAATAGATTCTGCTGTCTCGCCGCCTGGGATGACGCGGAAGTGCGGGATCTGTGGGGCTTTCGTATCCACACACGACGTGCTATGCACTAAGGATTGCGGGAGATTTTTTCATACTAAATGTGTGAAAACCGAGCTGGGAGTGTCTTTGCAGCTTATTCAGAGAGACGATTTCTCTTATACCTGCGTGGCCTGTCGCACGGCCACTGCCACCTCGGTCGCATCCGACTCGGCTACCTCATTCTTGCCTGATCCCGACGTTCCTGTTGCCTCGGCCGACCCTGTAACCGCTTCGGTCTGTACGGCTGTCACGATGACGTCCACTGGTACCTCTGCATCCCTCTCTACGGCGACGAGGACAACGGCTGCTTCACCTCCAGGTTCAACGGTAACAGCCGTTCCTGCCTACACCTCGGAGTCGACCGATGTCTACAACCCTTTCGGCCGCCTTAATGCTGCCACATCGCCGAGGGAAGGCCATCAGGACTACCGCGTGTCGGCACCGAGATTCGCTTTCCGGGCGCCTGTACTTCCTTCTACGCTCGGCTCTCAGCCTCCTGAGGCCTTTTCCTCCATGCCAGGTGCTGATCTACACTGCGAGTCGTACACTACCCCCGACGCTGTTTCTCTTGCCTCTCTGTCTCGCGATCTTTCTGCTATTTCCTCCCAGCTCAAGAGCTTACCAGCAGTCCACACTGAACTAAATCGCTGTACCGCAACCTTAGGAGATTTGGTTGCTTCATCTCGTGAGCTTGTTGTGAAGGTAGGTGAGCTCCGGACGGCCAACGAACTGCTTGAGGCCCGCTGCCTCGGTCTTGAGCAGAGAACCGACACTGTGGAGTCTCGCGTCGATGATCTGTCCAGCACCGTTCTTGCGCTTCAACGTGGCCTTACTGCATCCCGGGGGAGTAGCCGCCATATAGCTGTCGCTGCTTCACGGTTGACCCGTTTGGAAAGGCAGCGGAGGGATTACGAGCTGCGAGTTTCTAGGCTACCTGACATCCACGGCGTCCCCCTGCTTGGTCTCGTGGCACGCTTGGCCGCTGCCCTTGGTGTCACCTGTGCTGCAGCCGACGTCGACGATGTTTTCCGCCTCCCTGGCCGCGACGATCTTCCTCGGACCCTCATCATACGTTTTACGACTGCTCGCATGCGTTCTTACTGGCTGGAAATGAAACGCACCAAGGGACAACTGAAGGCTGCTGAGGTAGACCCTGCTCTCCCTAACACCGAGGTCTTCATCAACGAGTCGCTTTCCTCCGACGAGAGGGGTCTACTCAAACAAACCCAGCAGTTCGCCCGCGCCCATGGCTACCGATTCGCCTGGGTCAAACGCGGCAGTATCTTTCTTAAAAAGGACGAAGGATCTGACCCTATTCTGATTAATAGTGTTGATGATCTTCCTCCTGCATCTGACTGACCATCCGGTTCCGTTCCTGCCGCTACCGTTACCTCCTCGCTGCCTCCTGGTAGCCGCGTCCGTGCTTCGTCGTCTTCTGCTGCGCCTGCTGATCATCTAGACCATCTCTCCGTTTGCCACACTAACGTGCAATCGCTTGTTGCACATCTGGACGAATTTCGTTACTTTGCCGCTACCTCCTCACACCACATCATTGCCTTAACTGAAACATTTCTTAAGGAAAATATCTCTGACTCTACGGTTGCTCTCAAGGATTATATCCTCTTTCGCTGTGACAGATTGGGCAAGGGTGGTGGGGGAGTTGCTGTGTTTATTCACTACAGCATTCAAGCTCGCGTTATTGCTTCGTCGGATAATCTTTATTGTGCTAAGCCCGAGTTTCTCATGCTCGAGATATCTGTTCCTAATGCTGCAAAAATTTTATTTGCTGTTGTGTATCGTCCTCCCAAAATTGGTCATCTATGCGAGTTCGAGGAGTTATTTCTTTTGCAATCTTCTTCTTACACCAACTTAATCATAGTAGGAGATTTTAATTCGGACCTCTGCTCCAGTTCGTCTGATGCCCGTCATATCTTCGACTTCGCGGTGTGTAACAACCTCTTTATTGTGCCATTTCATCCAACTCATCACACCTCGAACTCGCATACCTGGCTTGATCTTTGTTTTGTTGACGATCCTGACAAACTAGTCTCTAGTGGCCAGTCTGGCGTTCCATTCCTTTCCGGCCATGAGCGCATCTTCATTACTTACAGGCTCAGGGTTCCTCCTCCGGCTCCCAACACCTTCATATTTCGCGACATCAAGTCTATCGATTCAGAAGCATTCTTACGCGATCTTTCGTCGCTGAACTGGGATCCTATCTTTTCGGAATCCGTGTCTTTAGATTATAAACTCGGTTTGTTCAACGAGCATATACTTACCGTCTTGAATGCGCATGCTCCTATCCTAACTAGGTGCGTCCGTCGCCCCCCTGCGCCTTGGCTCAGCTCAGATGTCAAGCTACTCATGCGTCGTAGGAATGAGAGGTTTAAGGTCTTCCGCAGAACAAAATGTCCAGAGCGCTACGCTGAATATAAAGTCCTTCGTAACGAGGTGCAGGACTTAATCCGTACTGCTAAAGCAACATTTTTCGAGAATCGGTTCTCGGCTTTGCACGACAGCGGTTCTATTTGGCGCGAATTTCGCCGCCTTGGGTTAACGAAGGCGCGCTGCAATCCTGTTCCTCCTTCTCTCACGCCTGACATGTTCAGCGACTTCTTTGCTATCACCACTTGCAACCCTCATCCTCATGCCCCAGATGAGCCTATTGTTTCGCCTGCTAGTTTTGATTCTAGTCTCTTCTACTTTATGCACATCACCCCGGACTGTCTGCTCAAGTCCTTCTCCTTTTCCAAGACAGACTCACAGGGTTACGACCAAATTTCATTGAGTGTGCTACGGCTTGCATTACCAGCCATTTTCCCCTTTCTGCTCGAACTGTTCAACTCCTCGCTTTCTCTTACGGTCTTTCCATCTGACTGGAAAAAGGCCCTGATACAACCGATTCCCAAGGCTAGGCGTCCCACCGCACTCGGTGACTTCCGTCCCATATCCATTCTTTGTACGGTATCTAAAATTCTTGAACGCATTGTTCATCGTCAGCTTTCCGAGTATCTGGAGGAAAATCGACTCCTTGACAACTTTCAATCCGGTTTCCGCAGGGGCTTCAGTACTCAGACAGCGCTCTTAAAGCTCACTGACGATATTAGGCTGGCTATGGACAATCGTTTGATCACCGTACTGGTACTGTTTGATTTCTCCAAGGCGTTCGATATGGTGCGGCATGACCTTCTGTTACGCAAGCTGAGGTCGATGGGATGCTCCGCCTCTGTCTGCAGCTGGTTTCTCTCCTACCTTTCTGGACGCGAGCAGGCAGTTCGCGGCGCTCACGGCGCTCTTTCGTCTTGGGTTCATGTGGCCTCTGGGGTCCCTCAAGGCTCGGTCCTCGGTCCTCTCCTCTTTACCATCTTCGTGAATGATCTCCCTCTTTCCATTAGTAATGCACGTCACCTTTTTTATGCGGATGACCTACAAATTTACTTGTCTGTCGCTCCAACCGCATTGGAGGATGGATTAAGGCAGATCTCTGAGGATGTCAGGGCAATTGCGTCCTGGGCCGAGGAGAACTCCTTGGCGTTGAACCTCAACAAAACTAAGGCCTTGCTAGTCGGTAACGCCCAGCTTCTAAATCGAGTTGATGCTTCTTCCTTACCCTCCATCGAAGTAAACGGGTCCGTCATCCAGTTAACTTCCAGTGCGCGTGATCTCGGGGTCACATTGAATTCTAATCTTGGCTGGAAAGAACACGTCACCAGCATTTCCAATAAAGTCAGCATGATACTTCATCAGCTTAAAACTAGCAAGGACTTGTTCTCGCCCTCGCTTCGCAAGTGGCTTGTAACTGCCCTTATATTTCCTCACTTCGATTATTGTTGTGCAGTCTACAATGATTTGCCCGGTGCGCTCGATATTAAGCTCCAGCGTCTAGAAAATGCGTGCGTGCGTTTTGTGCTTGATGTTAGACGCGATGCACACATCACCCCCTACCGGCTTGGGTTAAACTGGCTATCGCAGAGCAACCGCCGCCTTTATATTATTGGTTGCCTTCTTTTTAACACGCTCTCTAGCGGTCGTCCTCCTTACCTTGCGCAGTCGCTCCAGTTTCAGCACGTGGTATCCAACCGGGTTACTAAGGCTTCGTCTAAGCCTCACTTGCTTTGCATCCCCAGGTACCGGACCTCGAGATTTCAGGGCTCCTTTATTGTGACCGCCTGTCACCTGTGGAACTCTCTTCCTCTTGAGGTTGTGTCCGCCAAATCCTTACCTGCGTTTCGGTCTAGGCTTTATGCCCACCTGCTCAAGCTGGAGCGGCGAGCGTTCGAGTCGCTTTTATAATTTTGTTATTTCTTTTTATATATCTATGGTTTATTTGAGTTATTTTGTATTATTCTTGATCTGTATTTTCTTTTTATTTCATTTCTTTCTTTATTTGTTAGTACCCATTTTGTACCATCTCTGTATCACCCTAGGGGACTTGTCCCATGGGTTATAATAATAAACTAAAACTAAACTACCTACCTACCTACCTACCTACCTGGCATTCGCTGTCGTACCCCTCGATGGGTCTACCGTGGAATTCTCTCGAGCTAAAAAAAAAAAAAATGGGTCTTTCGTAGAAATGTTTCAAGCGGTCAGTTTTCACGCAACCTCGCGACATTCTTTGCCATAAAAATTACAATGAGAATATTGCGAGTTGCCCTTTTTTTATTACCCAGCCAACCTGGCGTACCGCTAATTTGAACTTCAAAGGGATGACGCGAAATTTCCTGCAACGCTTTTTCAGCCCCCAATAAAAAAAAACTTCCTTCAAATATTGGGCGTTCGAGATAAGCGCGACTACGTTTTCAGGTGCGCAGCAGCAGCAGCACCCCCCACCTTCCGCGAGGGTTTTACGAGGACTATAAGAACCCTACGGGTCTAACCGTCCATATACAGTATTTTTTTTCAACCGATTGAAATTACATACAGCGAAAAAGGAGTTCTTCTCGAGTTTAGTGTAACGCTCGCCAGTCGATGCAAAACTTTGGCATTACTTATCATCGGTATGGAGATAATTGTGGATCTGCAAGGCTTCATACAATGTGATAGCACATTCGTGGTCAAGGAACTCGGGTCGATTGGAATTCAGCGAAACGAAAAAAATATACAATTGCTGACATGCATCTTATTCAAACCACCCTGCGAGTTGAACGAGTTGAATGTTAAAACCAGAGTGGCCAATGCTTGGTTGACGCGTAATTTTCATGGTTTCCCATGGTGTGCCGGAGAGATACCCTATGATTGTGTGAGAACCGTGCTTGAAAAAATTGTCGAGCCCGCGTGTTATATCTATGTGAAGGGACTGCAAAAAAAAAAGTGGCTTCAAAGCGTCATCGAAGGTTTGGGAAAAACGGTTATTAATCTAGAAGATCTAGACTGCCCCAAAGTAGACAATCGAAAAGCAGCTCATTGTTGGTATCATCACTATCACAGGAATATTCAGAGGTATCACTGCGCTTTTGAAAATGTTCAACGATTGAAAGATTGGTATCTCAAAAAGTGTATTAGCTCCCACAAAAAATCCTGGTTCTTGTACACTCAGCTTGGAAGCTTGAAACTGATGAGAACCGAAGATTTGGTCTGTTTTGATAGACAATGGTTCATTGCAAACGCATCATACATAATTGATGATCTCTGGGATCGATTGCCAGAAAGTATGAAAATGGATAAAGATATTGCTGATTGTCGGATTTGTCGACGGCACTACAACTCAGCTGATCAGTTTGACGGTCCTATACCAATGATTAAAGACTGCCAACAGTGTAAATCGCTGGAATTCACTCAAACTTGGGGTGACGAAATTGTGGGGATTCGAAGGAAATTGACATTTGATTGAATACATGATATACATTTTAAGAAAAGAGTGATTTAATGGTAAACATATTTCGAAAAAAAAACATCAATTGTACAATAATTTTCTCGAAATGTTAGTATACATATATAATAATAATAATAATAATAATAATAATAATACGTTGAAAAGATGTATCAAGAAAAAAAAAAAACGACAACTATGTAGCAATTATAGTTATATTATAATCAAAATTGTAATCCTAAATTCTATCATTGAATTTTTTATATGACATAAAAAAAAGGATGTTTTTCCACGAATCTGTAAGAAGAATAATAAAAAAGGTTTGATTAGTCAAAAGGATTTTGATCATTTAGAAACTTCATACGCACCACTTATTGATTACGTTCGATCGCAGCGATCCACCGCGGTAGATGACGCAAATATTCATCCCTGGTCATATGCAGGGGCAAAATAATCTCCTCCTCCGCAGGATCTAAATACTCCCCCTCCTCATCCTCCATTGTAAGGTCGATTACCTCAGGATCGTCCCCTGTCAGATCGATTACTTGGGGCGCGATCCTGTGCTCCTCCTCCCCCTCGATAATCATCACCTCGTGAACATCATCATCATTATCATCGTCAGGAGCCTTAGTGGTATTGGATCCATAACCGGATACCGTCGTGGCATCCATCAGATCCTCGAGCTGCCGCTGCCGCTCCAGCTCCAGCTCGTCATCGCTATAACTGATAGCTGGTGATGGTGGCGGTGGCGGGGTCGGTAGCCAATTCAGTAGCTGCTCGCCGTGGAAGTATATCAGCCGATCGGGGATCGGCGATGGATGGTATACATCCACTCTTTTAAACCACCAGTAGAAATACTGGTGGTTGATTTCTAGCATAGCAGCCACGCCGTTGATCAAGACCGTTGCATTCTCAACGGTAGGGTGCCGACCCATAAACGGAGCGACCCTCAAATGCATCTGCAACTGTCGATCAATCTCGTTGATCTCGCTGTTGTCCCCCGCGAGCCACTCGATTGGGTAGACCCAGTAATAACAGGTTGCGTTTCCCACATTCATGGTGTTCAGTTTTTTTTTTTTTTTTGCCTTTCAAGTGAAAAGAAAAAGCGGATTTTTTTTTTTTAATCTTCACTTCAACGAATATTTTTATCCGACTTTAACTGCAAAACTGTCACTTCACTTGCACGTGGTTAGGTGTTTCAGAATTTTCGTCAAAGACTGATGCTTGTCGCCAGAAAAATTCTGATATTTATACGAATGTACCAGCATTGTTCATGTCCTTTTACCATGGAAAAAAATGTTCGCCTGTGAGCGATCCGCGGCGAAGCTTTTTTTATTTTTATGATCATCACCACCACTACCCATCACCGAGAACGCTAGACGGTTAGTTTTACTACCTTTGTAACAGACCGCAATCTCTCGCATTAGGCGCATCCTGGAAATTTTCGAGGATTTTTTTTTTTTTTTTTCTGGTGGTGGTATAGACACACACACACACTACGCTCATGGGATAGGGGGTGGGAGTGTTATATATATACAAAGCTGCATTCACCTGCTGCTCATTCCGATCCAAACAATCCAAGTAATTCAGCGTGAATTTTCAAAAACAGTTTCAAGTCATGGATAACATTTATATCAAACACGTTGAGTCGATCGAGCAGGGCTATGTTTTGTTACGTGATCTCGGTACATTGGAAGAGCGTCGGGAGTACATCGCACGCTTGAAAACCATGGCGCAGAAAAGCATCGCAACATTCACCCGCATTCTCACGGATCCGGAACATAAGTGTGTGGGCAAGAAGAGCCAAGTCCAAAACGCTATTTCACGTCTGAAATCGTTCATCGCGAAAATCCACGGGCTCGTCGGTGAAATTGTCGGTGGTGGTGTCGATGCAACGAGCACTCCCCGCATTGAAGATCGCGTCCAATGGGACGATTTGGACAACGCGTTTCAACGCAGAATTCGCACGGGGGTGATCACTAATTTATTGCATCGAGATTTGGCCGCGTTTCTAACCGACGTTGGAGTGTTAACGGCGAAGTACATTACACCGATCATAGCAAGCTGCGGTAACATCAAAGTCAACATGATATTATCGTGTAAGTTTGAGAATGTGAAGGACGACAACATCAGCGTCGAAGTCAAGTCATTTCAAACGCGAAACTACACGATTCTCCCAGCAACCACCCCGGACTGTTGGTCCGCTGAGATGCGGAACAGCCTTCTTGTTGCGGTTGAGGATTTCGAGCAGCGTGATTCGGGGTGGAGTATGCTTGAAATCATCAACGCGATCGTATGCATCAACCGCTATGCGCCGCTCTCCGCGGGGCTCTCAACATTCACACCGCTACCCCGAGCCATCCAGCTGAAGAAGGCGGTCGTAAACGTTGAAAACGACGACGAACGCTGCTTGCTATGGTCCGTCGCTGCAGCCTTGTTTCCAAACACCACTAACCCCAGCAAGATGTCCAGCTACGCCAAACGCATCGAGGAGCTAAATTACGAAGGTATCCAATTTCCCACAAGTTTGTGTGATGTAAAGAGATTTGAGAAATTAAACAATTTGAGAATAAACGTGTATGGTATTGAGTCGGAGACTTTTGGAAAAAATAACGCAGACGGCGGTAGCGTTATTATACCGATATACTTGAGTAAAAATTCTCCAACTGATTTGAGCCGAAAAACGATTCATTTATTGATGATTGCGTGCGAGGAGGCTGATCATGAGGATGAGCAAGCTGATTTGACCAATTTCACGCCCAGATTCCACTTTACTTTCATCCGTAATCTTTCGCGCTTGGTGAGCAAGCAACTGTCGAAACATAAAGCTAAAACGTTTTTGTGCGACAGATGCTTGTGTCACTTTTCGGCTGAAAATAGATCGTACGAGAAACATGTAGAGGATTGTGTGCGGCTCAATACCGTTAGAATGGAATTTCCCCAAAAGACCAGCTTGGAATTTGAAAAATTTCGCAACAAAATTGCTGTACCATTCGTCATTTATGCGGATTTAGAGTGCATTCTGAAACCCACTGCTGCTGCTGCTGCTGATGGGTCTCAAGAACATATTCCGCACAGTGCAGCGTACTACGTGCATTGCACGTACGACAAAACTCTGTCGGGATATGTAAACGCTCGTGGTCCAAATTGCATCGATTGGTTCGTCAATCAGCTTCGTGAATTAGCAATTAAATTAGAGTCATGCTTTAGGAATATAGTCCCGATGAAACCGCTTGATCAGGCGCAGCGTGATCGTCACATTCGTGCAAAAAATTGTCATATCTGCGAAAAGCCGTTCTCTGCCGAGGACAAAAAATGTCACGATCACTGCCATTTCAGCGGCTTCTATCGGGGTCCTGCTCACAATCAATGTAATTTGAATTATAAAGACACACACACCATTCCGGTGGTGTTTCATAATTTTTCAGGGTATGATTCCCACTTTGTGTTGAAATCGCTCGCGAAATCTTTCCCCGGTGAGACAACTTTGTTGCCTATCAACAAAGAAACCTTTATATCATTCACGAAGAAGGTTGAGGGTACGTCGATGGAATTGAGATTTATCGATTCATTCCGATTTATGGCTAGTGGTATAGAAAAATTAGCGTCATACATCAACGCCGCGGACAAGCGGATAACTCGTACGTTCTACAACGATCGCGAGGAATTCGAATTAATGACGCGCAAAGGTGTTTTCCCATACGAGTATATCGACAGTTGGGCGAAGCTCAACGAATCTGATTTACCGGATAGAACGTGTTTCTATTCGCAACTCAACGATTCGCACATCACCGACGCCGAATACGAGCATGCAAAAAACGTGTGGACCAAATTCAATCTGACTACCTTGGGCGAGTATTCGGATTTGTATTTGAAAACGGACGTACTTTTACTTGCCGATATTTTCGAGAATTTTCGCGATAGTTGTATGAAAACGTACAAGTTAGACCCTCTACACTATTACACTGCGCCGGGGCTAGCCTTTGATGCCATGCTCAAGTTTACGGACGTGAAACTTCAACTTTTAGACAATCCGGAGATGATATTGTTCGTTGAGCGTGGCATCAGGGGTGGCGTGGCGCAGTGTTCGAACAGATACGCCCGCGCCAACAACCCACATATGGGGCTGGAGCACTACGATGAGAGCAAAGAGGAATCATATATCATGTACTTTGACGTGAACAATTTGTATGGTGCTGCTATGAGCGAGCATTTGCCGCGTGACTCATTCGAATGGGTGGATAACCACGAGAACATCGATGTAAAGTCCATTCCGGACAATTCACCGATTGGCTATCTACTGGAGGTCGATTTGGATTACCCGGTAGAGCTTCATGAGCTGCATAAGGACTTACCGCTCTGTCCCGAACACTTCACGCCTCCAGGAAGTAAAGTCCCCAAACTTGCGACGACGCTTCTACCCAAAACCAAATATGTTTTACACTATCGTAACTTGAAACAGTGTTTGGCTTTGGGTATGAAGTTGACTCGCGTCCATAGGGTTCTCAAGTTCGCGCAATCTCCATGGTTGAAGCCATATATCGACTTAAACACCGACATGCGGAAACAGTCGAAAAACGAATTCGACAAAAATTTCTACAAACTGATGAATAATGCGGTGTTTGGCAAGACCATGGAGAATGTTCGCAAACACAGAGACGTTAAATTGGTATGCAAATGGGGTGGTCGGGGCGGTGCGAAGGCCCTTATCGCGAAGCCAAACTTCCATAGCTGCTACATACTGGGTTCCGATCTGGTCGTCATCGAGATGGAGCGTGTAAGAGTCAAATTCAACAAACCCATCTATATCGGGACTGCAATTCTCGATTTGGCTAAAATCATATTGTATAATTTTCACTACGGGTATATCGGTTCGAAGTTTACCAACGAGCAGGCCAAACTCCTCTACACCGACACAGACAGTTTAATCTATTATTTTCGAGTCAAAGACTTTTACGCCACCATGAGACGTGACGTTGACGCGTACTTTGACACCTCCGATTATCCCCCGACAATCCCCACAAAATACCGTTGCGCAATAAAAAACGTCTCGGGTTCATGAAAGATGAGAATAACGGGAGAATCATGATTGAATTTGTGGGGTTGCGTGCGAAGCTGTATGCATTCAGCACGATGGGGGGCATACAGAAACGGGCAAAGGGTATCAAAGGTGCAACATTAAGACGTATCCAACTGGAAAACTTCAAAGACTGTTTGTTCAATTACACAACTTTGACGAAAAAACAATGTATAATTCAGAGTAAACGACACAAGGTGAATACAGTTTTGCAAAATAAAATAGCCCTGAGTTGGAGGGATGACAAACGACAATTGCAACCGGGTCAAACCGACACCCTGCCATGGGGTTTCAAGCGAGCGAATTGAGGAGTTTGAATGCACGCAGCTATGACACGTCACGCGTCTCACGTCTCAAAGTGTCACGTCTCAAAGTCTCGCATCTCAAAGTCTCACGTCTCACAGTCTCACGTCTCAAAGTCTCACGTCTCACGTCTCACGTCTCACGTCTCAAAGTCTCACGTCTCAAAGTCTCACGTCTCACGTCTCAAAGTCTCACGTCTCACGTCTCAAAGTCTCACGTCTCAAAGTCTCCAAGTCCCACGGCTCCAAATCTTAAATCTCAAAATCTGAAAATCGCACCTGCGCGCGCGTGTTTTTTTTTTTCTCTAGTTTATAAAAAAGTTATTGATAGTTATTTATTGAACATTTAGATTTTTTCCATGTAGTTTCGAAAAGTTTCAGAAATTTCAACTTTTTTCAAGTTTTTTACAGTTTTGAAAGGTGGATCGCAGCATCTGTAATTACATGTATAAGGTATAGGAGAATTCGGAAAAACTGAAAAAAAGTTGAAAAAAGTTGAAAAAACTTGAAAAAACTTGAAAAAAGTTGAAATTTCCGAAACTTTCTGAAACTTTTCGAAAAAAAGTAAAACCTCATTGTACAAACTAGTATTAAGATTACTTTAGGTTGTATATAAGAATAAACAAGGTGTATGTATGTATAATATTCATTTTATTGTCATTAAAAGATACATATTTTTCATCAAATGTCTGATTTATTTATCCAACTGT
The DNA here is from genome assembly GCA_018257835.1 of Euura lappo. Classification (NCBI taxonomy): domain Eukaryota; kingdom Metazoa; phylum Arthropoda; class Insecta; order Hymenoptera; family Tenthredinidae; genus Euura; species Euura lappo. The sequence continues at coordinate 115,246 of JAEUYN010000186.1, forward strand.
TGTGTGAACTGTCGAATCCCAACCACTTCACATATAGCTGATTGCCACGTTTGCGGAGGACCTTTTCCACAAGATAACCATCGGGGTATTGCACCCTGCTGAGCTCCAACTCGTAAAACCCACCCTCAATGGGTTGCTGCAGGTAGTCGGTGAGTTTGTAGGTAGGCGGATTGGTATTTTTCACCTCGCTAACGGTGAAGATCTCCGTCGTCCAGTTTGGGGTATAACCCTTCTCGAAAACATTCTTGTATTTACTGATTCGGACCTTGTCGCCGACTTTGAATTTTCGCTTCAGACTGCTCCTCTTAATCTGTCGCGGCTTGTAGACACTTCGATACAGCTGTTTTTCATTGGATGCGGTGACGTTTTTCGGCTTCATCCTGATTGTCCGATGTTTCGTATTGTTGTAGGATTCGATTAATTTGGGAAGAATATCGAGCCATTTGTAGGAGCCTTGGAGAGTGAATTGCTTCCACATTTTATTTTTCAGCGTTCGATTGAAGCGTTCGCATATGGATGCCTTCAAGTTGCTGAATGTCGAGTACATATTTACACCATGATGTGCCATGAGAGCTTTGAATTCTTTGTTGTAAAATTCTTTGCCCTGGTCGACGTGTAGATGTTTCGGCACACGACCCCGAGCCAGCACAGATTTCATAGCTGACGTCACATCCGAGGCATTTTTGCTCTTGATTGGCACACCCCAGGCAAATTTCGAGAATATATCAATAACCGTGAGGAGGAATTTGTGGCCTTTGTTGACACCCGAGTAGGCCGACATATCGACAAGATCAGCTTGCCAAGTCTCGTCCAAGCCACGTATATCCACAAAACGTCTGGGATAATTACGTCTGGCCGGCCTATGAAGTTCATTCGCTATTGTCTTTTTCATGTCGAGCGACATCTCTTCGAGCCCGCACTCACTGTTTCTTTTGATCGACCACCAATTGCATGCCAACGATAGTTTCACCCAGTAAATTCACATCGTACCTCAATTTTTCAATACTCTCAGGCACGGATGTCAAAACATTGCGAATTTCTTTGTCATTTTTCGCGATTTTCACCTCAATGGCATGAACCGCATCCTTGATAACGTTCTGGAGACTGTCAACTGCTCGCTGTACGCGTATATTGAGAACTTTCAGGGATACGGCGTCATTTTCCTCCTGTGAATCGGCGATATTACACAATCGTTTGCTGGTTATATCGTACTGGTTGTCGGCTGTGATCTTGAATCCCACGCCCGGAGGTCCACGAATACCCGCTACACTTCTTACTTTTCCACCCGCCGTCAATTGACGACCGAATATGTCTATGCTCATTGCTCGACGGTCAATGCGTGAATGAAAATTTTATGCTTGATCTCATGCTAATAAATGATTTTAGCCTCGCGCAACTCCTCAATAATCGAGACTATTTCGTTGGAATGGCTGGTATTTCCGGCCGCCTGTGACGCCATAAGTAGTCGAAGTCTGTCGATAAGCTCGTTGGGGTTATCCCAGTAAACATAATCCATACTCTGCCCCTCTTTACGCGCAATCTTATGCTTTGGCAGACCTCCACCCTTCTTTTTCGGCGATTCCGCGTATTGGGCGATAAAGTTCTTGTACTTTGTACTTTTCACATCTCTGCGAATGCTTTTATCCGCTTTGTAGCCGTGCCGATGGACGTTTGTCGCTACGACGATTTCAGCATAGTTTTTCTTGTCCTCGGTCTTGAGGATGGTGGTGTCGGGTGATTTTTTGAACAATAATTCAAGCAATCCAGGCGTTGCTTTGTACTTTTTACCGCCAACGTGCACCTGACTCGTGTCAAAGCTAATTTTCGAATCACCAATCTTCAATCCCTGCACCAGCTGTCGGACGCCATATTTCTCATCCAACTCCGATCGATGCTCCGTCTCGAACATTTTCAAATACCGCCACACGGAATCCGTCGATTTCGGCTTTCTTATCGGTGTACTTGTGGTGGGTCGTGCTACAATTGTTTTGTCCCCATCGTCGTCATCGTCGTCGTCGTCGTCGTCGTTTGCATTCTGATCGTCCTCAATGTCGAAAAAAGCATCTTCATCCAGATCATCCGCTGCTGTCGATTCCTCGCCTTTTTTCATCGAAATATCTGGCTTCTCTTCTTTTTTCACCGCCCCCGCGTCCCCCGGCTCGGTTTTAATTTCCTGCTTTATCTGCTGCTGCTGCTTCGATGTATCCACCAACTCCTGCAGCGGCGTCACCAAAGGTTTGAACATCTCCCCCATTGCCTGCTCGGTTGTATCTTTATCCTTCCTAAGCATCCTATGTTTACGTCGTATCACCTCGCTAGCTTTCGCTATTTCACGCAACACATCATTGTGCTTACGAATCTGTTCGCTCTTCATGTTGCCACTCTGATTGTTGCAACTTGACTGCAAGTATTTCCATGCATCGGCATTAATTTATACTTATAAAGCAATCGAAACCTTTTCGATATCTCCCCGCGTTGATCTCGCTATCTTTGTCGATGAGAACGAAACTGTAATTGCCATCGTTCCAGCAGGCCGAGCAGAGATCTTTGAATTGTTGAAACGTCATGTCGGTATTCACGTGATCGGCGTAAATGTGCTTCAGATTCATCTCATCCTGCCTGAAGATCACCAATAAATTTGCATTATCACGCACGAGATGTTTTGGGATACGTGCGTATGTCTGACAGAGATAGAAGCTGTCCACATCTCTATGACGCCCCATGCAAAAGTATGCTCTGATATTGTCTTGCTTCTCACAGGCTACATCATCGAAAATCATCAGCGAGTTGGGACGCGCATCTTCTGGTTTCACCACCTCCTCGTGCTCACCGAAAGGGAAATAACCCATCCCCTCCACCGGCTCGAGTAACTTTCGCAAAAACTCATACTTTGGCTGGATGAGCGATTTCGAGTAGATGTACACATTTTCAAAGCGCAACCCGTTGCCGTGGGTGATTAGCGTGAGAAGAGCGTTCGTCTTGCCACAATTTGAGGGGCCGCAGAAGACCGCTCGCACACTGTTGGGCAGTAGTTCACCGTGCCGTTTACCCTTTTTCTTTTTTTTCTCAACCAATTTGTCGAAATTCGTGACGGGTAGTTTGCTGGCTTGATTTTCAAATTTCATGATGCTCAGTGGGTAGAGGACTACAAAAGACTAACGCACGCCGTGTATAAATATAGGCTTTTATAGGGAAATCGGGTTAGTTGTCGATCGACTATGGTTGGGTATGCACGTAAGAAGTGTGGAAAAGGTCTGGTGAATAAAATCATCAATAATCTCCCAGTCGAATTACACGTGCCGGGGTACCAGTACTGTGGGCCGGGGACCAAATTAGCCAAGAGATTGGCTCGCGGTGATCCCGGAATCAATCCGCTAGACGCCGCATGCAAACAGCACGACATTGCATACGATAAGAATCGATCAAACATCGCAGCGCGAAACGCAGCCGACAAAGTACTCGCCGAGCGAGCGTGGAGTCGTGTTTCAGCCAAAGACGCCAGTCTGAGCGAAAGAGCTGTAGCCTGGGCAGTGACCAACACCATGAAGGCAAAGTCTAAACTCGGTATGGGGATCATGCGGAGAACCATAAAGAAGAAGAAGAAAAAGACAGGAAGGAGTTTGAGGAAACCCAAGAGTGGCGGTGTGAAGAAAAAGAAGACAATCACTCTGAAATCGGTCATTCAGGCAGCAAAGAAATCAATGAGACCCGGTCCCGGAGCCATTGAGTCGGCGTTGGCTGGGGCCCGTATAGCGGCGGCTCGAGGGGCGGTGCGTGTGCCTCGCGTTCTACCTGTCCCAAAGAAAATCGGCGGTTTCCTGCCTTTCCTTATCCCAATATTGGGGGCCCTCAGCGCCACAGGAGCCCTAGCTGGTGGCGCCGCGAGTATAGCGAAGGTGGTCAACGAGGCCAGCTCTAACAAACGTCAATTGGATGAGTCCAAGCGCCACAATTCAACAATGGAGGCGATTGCGTTGGGAAAAGGTTTATACCTGAAACCCTACAAGCAGGGTATGGGGTTGTACCTGGCGCCACCAAAAAACTAACAAAGCTGCCACGCCGTGCTCTCACCGACGCCGATTTACGCACCCACGCCGAGGAGATGAAAATTCCATATTTCCGCGGTGTATTCATGCGAAATGATTTACCCAATGGTGGTCCGAGAAAGCGTGAATCTGCAATTA
>JAEUYN010001851.1:0-17013 GCA_018257835.1 Euura lappo
CTCATACGAATTTCGGAAATGCTCGATGCTCTATCTTCCTTAATTGTCGTAATGCCGGCTCTGGACTACCTTTTCAGCGTACTGCGGGCTCTCCGATGGCTCGTCATTGTACTACCCGTACATCGCCCGGTAGATGTGCAGCCCCAGGCCGTTGATCCACTAGGAATCCCCCTAGCTAGGGTTTTAGGTGACGTTTGGCGACTCAAGGTGAAGTCTCCTCCAAACCCACGTTACTGCGTGTGGAAGGTCACTCGGAACCTGCAGCACAAGCCGGCAGCTATCTTCAGGAACGCTACGCCGGAGCCGTGGCCGCGACTCTCGGTGGCGGTAACGATGTCGGGATAGTCGGCGGTAATTGTCTGGTTCAGCACCTGGCCGATAAGTCGTCGGGACAGGAGGCTATAGTGTGTTACTTTCGTGTATTCGCACAGCCCTATTCGACCGTCTCCTTGGCATCCAGAATTCGTAGACGGCTGATGGTTCAACCCCAGGTTGATTAGTCGGCGTAGGGGGAGGCGATACATCATGTACGACCTTGTTCGACCTCTACGTCGGCATCCATGATCGAAGATCGGCAGTGGTTTCCCATGGTTGACGCTAGCCCTTGGCACCCCCTGGTGCAGCGCGGGGTTGCGCGTCACGGGATCTTGGCTCCGATGGTGACCAGTCGGTATAACCCAGTCCGATAGTCCTCTCTCTCTCTCTCGCTCTCGTGTCCCGTGCTGTCGAGTCGTCGGTGGCCCTGTTGTCCATCGGCGGATGATCTCGAGGCGTTGCGCGTCGGGACGCGTTACATAGTTCGTAGTAAACAAAGACATCGAGAAACATGAGGAAAGAGACCTATGATTACGATAATTAAATCTAATGATCTGTTGGCTGCTTCTCCCCGGAGTTATTTGTCGCCCAAATCTCGGATGTTAATAAAACCTGTGAAGATTGCGGAATGCAACGTCACAAAATATAGAATAGATAAAGGCAAAAAATCACAGCATTTTTTTAAATCTTTTTCTCTTTTCATCCCCTGCCAGGGGGCCCCTTCGGGTCGGGGGCCCCGGGGTATTGCCCCGCTTGCCCAGATGTAGTTCCGGCCCTGATGGTGAAGATGCACCTGAGAAAGTGAAATGACGATTTATTGCCAATCACCAGAACACATTGAAAATAGTATATTTCGATACAAGTGCAAAAGGTCTGTCTTCGCACGAGTGGAAAAACGACTTTTGCACGTGTATCGAGCCAAATTTTATATCACAAACGTGGGTGAAGTCCGATTATACGCACGCTCGCGTAATATATAAAATAATTTAAGAAATCATCATATTTTAGTTGATGTATGAAATAAAAAGTCACAATAAGATCGTAGTTCAGTAGTACTAAACTGGTGGAGCAATTGAAATCAGGGATTGAATGTCGAGTATCAAATACGTTTGCCTAACTGGAGGCTAAGGAAATAGATCAATTTATGAAAGCCTAATTGGAATTTGGTTTGTAGCAAACGATAGATCTCAGTATGACAATTATATTTCTAATGTTACGATTGTTTTCAACTTACTTTGGGCAAGCTTGAAAACAGCATTCACAATCGCATCGATTTCGTTCTTTACTTCGTCGAATGAATGACTTATTCTGGTCACAGCAGGTGTGATGTCAGTGCTGGTCTCTGGAAATTAAAAGATACCTCAATAATTTAGACAATTTTCAAGTGCTTGATGCGCGATATTCTAGATGGGCACAATCGTCTTCCACTCACGTCCGGCTTTCGCTCTACACTTTTTGAAATAGGCTTCGACGTTGGATTTTAGTGGGTTGAGTAAATCTGAAATTGGAATATACAGAGGTTATGATCAAGTCGTCTTCGACTCTCACTTAGTTTTAACAACAGCTGGATGAAAAGCAAGCTAGGCTTGATGTATTTTTCGAAATGAGTATCACTTACTCGCGAAAATGATAGCCATTCCTGATTCGGTTCCTGAAAATATTTAACAATTGACGCATGATATAACGGCAGTGAGTGATAAATAATGAAATATGAAGAATTGAAATAGGAAATCTCGATCGATCTAGGATAAAATTTGATCGGAATCAATAAAAACAATTCCTCGACTTTACCCTGATATGTGAAGCGAACAGTAGATCACAAAAACATTTCGCGTATCTAATGGCATAAGGTCATAAGCGCCAAGAACGCGATTTTGGTGGCAAAAGGTCGTATAATTTTTTTTTCACGCCATTCGCTCTGAAAACAGCCAAAACGTATAGATCAATTGAAATTACGAGATCGAAAAATGAAAGTGCAAAAGGTCGTAAGTTTGGCGGATACGTCGTTCTTTCATTACAATTTTTGAGGAAAAATAAAAAAAAAACGTAAAGGCAAAACGTCGTGAACGACATTCTTTTTCATAATTTTTAATGATTTTTCCAAATAGTTGTAAAAACTCGTGAAACGCAAAGAAAAATCGAAATCGACGTTGTTTCGAAACATTCGATAATAAAAATCGCAGTTAAAAGCAGGTCGTATCCAGTCACAATATTAAATAGAGCGTGTGAGCATCGAATCGTTTTATCGAAGTTCGAGATCGTTTGCCGACTTCGGACGTAAGCGCTTTTCCGACGTGCCGATTGGCTTGCGACCCGATGCTCGGTTATGCGCCCTGAAAACAGTCGGAAACTGTCAAACTGTAAAAAGCTGTCTCATTCGTTGCCGATAGAAGGTCTGCGGAGAAAGAAAATCCCGTTAAAGCGTAACGATTCGTGCTAGTTTATCAAAAATTATTCGATTTCTCCGATTATAATAAATAATAATTACTACCTACTACCCGCCATACCCGAGTGGGTATGTCCCCAGAAGCTACTTGAAGCTTGTGCGGGGCGAGGGAGGGGATGGTTAGTGATCATCATTATACGTCTGCAGCCGTCTTAAGGCGTTCTATAGAAACACCCGCATTCGCACTAGGGGCAAGGGAAACTGCAGAAAACCCGCCCGGGTGTAGCCGACCTCAGGAAACGATACCCACACTAAACGGATGATTCATGCACATTATTAAAAAAAAAACGTGACTCAAGGTTAGTATATCGTAGCAGCATATAACATATTTTCGTAACACCTGCATGGGAAGTTCGACTCCGCGCACGGTAGAGGGTGCGCGAAATGGCTGATTCCCTTACCGGCCGAGAGCAGTGCCGGAATGTGGACATTCCGGCACTCCGTGCCGGAATGTCCACATTCCAGCACTGTCCTCGGTCGGTAAGAGGATCAGCTATCTCGCACATTCTCCACAGTCCGCGAAGTCAGACTTTCCATATCAGGTTTTATACAAAAAACAGGATGTGGATCTCGTGCGGGTTGGCGATTCCTAACTCGTGTGAATGCCGACACTCGCCTTCGGCTCGTCCGGCATACCTCACACTCGTCCGGAATCGCCAACTTCCCGCACTTGATGCACAATATACTATTATAGTTTTATTATGTTTCAGTGGAAAGTGCGGAGAGTTCTCCGATTCGTATGAGGTTCACCGATTAGTGTGAAGTGAAGAAATTCATTAGAAGGTTAATTAACCGAGAGAGTTTCATCCGATTCGTGTGAAGTTCGTGAGAGTTCGGGAGTTCAGGAGGTTAATTATTCAAAGAAGTGAGAAAAAAAGTGAGCCGACTAAGGTTAGGATGAAATAGTAATGTTTATTTATAAATTGAGGCACCAAAACAAATAAATTGAGGAAGAATAGTTTGACATCATCATACGCATATCATATCATACTAAGAGGATTTTATTACAGAAGAATTTCGCTCGATGCTTGGGTGTGCAGCGTAGAAATGGTCAAAAGCCGTCTGTGGAAAGATCTTCCGATGTCGTTGCAAGCTATTGAAGAAAATCGTATAAGGTGTGGAGGATTCTCCGATTCGTGTGAAGTGAAGGAACGTTGAAAAAAAGTTGTTCGATTCGTGCAAAGTGAAGGAGGAACGTCAAAAAAGTGAGCCACGGTTAGTAAGAGAGCACATCGTTCATACAGAAATCGTTTCTACAAAGTTTGTTTCTACAGAGTTCGTTTTTACAGTATATTATTTCTGCAAAGTTCTGCAAAATTAGTTAGGGCGGTGTTGTTTATACAGAAATCGATTGAAAAGAGTTCCGTTCTGAATATTCGATCCTACAGAAATGAGTTCCGGAATTCCGTTTCCACAAAATAGGTGCGCGAAAGATCGTTCTCCACCCTATAACATCACCTCGCAAAAATAACATCTATTTAAGAAATCCACAGCCAAAATATTCTGAGGCCAAAAAACCCTGGAACGAAGATCTTTTTAGGGCGACAGAACACCTCAGATTGTACATAAAATCGAACTTTTAGGATCACATCCTGTAGAACCGAACTTTCAGAAACGATCTCTGTATAGAAACGGACTACCAGAAATGAATTCTGTAGAAACGAACCCCGTCGATTCGAACTTTGCTGAAATTATCTTAATCTACTGTAAAACCGAAATACGTAGAAATGATTTCTGTACAAAAGATTTATGTAGAAAGGATCCTCCCCCATTGAATCGTATGTTCGTTTATAAACTTGAGTAACCGATTAGGGCAACCAGTCGATAGATTAGAGGGCTCCCCAGAGATCGATCCCACACTATATGATTAGAGGGCTTTTTCGTGGATCAAGAATTGTATGGAAATCGAAACAAAGTTTGATATCGAGCTGGTAATTAAGTCCAGAATAGTTGTCGACTTCGACAGACGACTGGGGGAGGTCGAAGATGCAGTGCCACAGAAGATTTTAAAGTAACAGGGGAAAAAGGCAAAGGGGAGAGAGAAGCAAAGAATGACAACAGGAGGTGAGGAAAGAAAGATTAAAGGTAAAGAATGTGGTATTGAGAGATGTGAGTAGAAAAGAAAACGGAGACAAGGGAAGGGTAGAAGAGTGGATAGGAAAGGAGCAAAGAAGGAAGGTAGAGGAGGGAGATGGGGTGAATATGGACGGGACCTGGTAGTGCTGGCTGAGTGCCTAGATGAAGAGAAAGCATCGGCAAGAGAAGACGAAGAAGCCAGAAAAAGGAGGAGACGAAAACAGCAAAAGTAGAGTGGAGAAAAAGGGACGTGGGATTTCGGAGCGAAGCGGAGAAAGGCGGAACTGAGCATGGAGGAGGAAGGACTGGAAGCAGAAGAGCGGAAAGTGCTAGCAAGGAAGGAAGCTGAGAAAATCAGGAACAGAACGGCGTGAGAAGAGGCAAAGAGAGATATGGAAGGTAAACGAGAAAAGAGAAAGCTGAACGACGAGCAAGAGCAGAAAGAACTGGAATGTTAGGGAAAGAGATAGAGAAAGCAAAGTTTGGGCTGGAAGAAAAGAGAGAGACGGCTAATAGTGCACCAGAGAACCAGTACACAAAAGAGGTAGGATGTACGGAGAAGAACAGAGAAAACTCGGAAAAGTGGAGGGTTGACCTGGAGCGGAGGGATGAAGAGATAAGGAAGGAGGAAGAAGAGACGAGGAAGGAGGGAGAATATCTGGGAAAAGTGGAGAGGATAATGCTGGGGAAATAGGTGAGAACTGACTCGGTAAAAGAGCTCCGTACGTAGAAAAGATGGTCAAAGAAGTGAAATAATTAGTCTTGACTCATTATAGAAATTCAAAATTCGCCTGTGGCTTCAAGTGTGTCGTTCGCTGGTTGATCTGATAAAGGATAAACCGCGCGCGAAGCGCGCGTCGGGCTTCTCTAGTCCCAACCTAAAAAGTAGGTGTCACGATTATCTCGAACCCATTGTTGTCGCTTAAGACCCATCCTGATTGGCTCAAATGAGTTGTGCGGCGCTGTTCATGGTTCAGAATCACTCTGAAGTGAGCTGTGAACTGTCACCTGTCAAATCTGTCACCAACTGTCACCTGTCAGATATCTGTCAAAAGAAATTGTGATCCCACAGAACTCAGAAAAACGGTTGGATTGTGCAGACTTTAAACGTTCACAACTTGGAGCAGCGTTTGGTTTTCGTATTAGTTTTGTTGAGTTATTTTTTCGGGTTTCGTCGAGCCACAGAACTCAGAAAAACGGTTTGATTGTGCAGACTTTAAACGTTCACAACTCGGAGCAGCGTTTGGTTATCGTATTAGTTTTGTTGAGTTATTTTTTCGGGTTTCGTCGAGGTGCGTTGAGTTTTGTCTAGGTCATGCCCCGACGAAGAAGTTGAATTTCAACGTTTGAGACGCAAGAGGAACGCAGAATTTCAGCGTCAGCTGCGTGCTGCGTCTACGAGCGTGATCGACGAGCATAATAATGCCGTAGTGCATGGATATACAGGTCAGATAACTCTAATTGCGCGACCGATGGATGCCATTGAACGTCAGCGATGTTGCCAAGCACGTAGACGGTAATATCCTGACATTGATACGTGTGTTTTGAACCATGTAGTAGAGGCTGAGGAAAATTATATCGGCCTTATGTCACATGCGTGTACGCATTGCCCCGCAAAGCATTTCGCAGCGGAAAAAATTAATAATAAGTGCAATTCTTTCAACGACTGCTGTAGTCATGGTGCTGTATGTTTAGAATCAATGCCTATTCCTTCGAATGAGCTTATATCTCTCTTCAACGGCACACATGCGAAATCCGATCATTTTTTCAAAAATATTAGAAGTTATAATAGTTCTTTTGCTTTTGCGTCTTTCAACACCAATCTTGTGAATTTTAATCAAAGAAGACCTGGACCATATTGCTTCAAAATCCAAGGACAAATATATTACCAGGTCAATACCACACTGTGTCCGGTCCTCGGCGAGTCTCCGAGTTATGGTCAACTTTTCATTATTGATTCAAATGAAGCAGTTGATTGTCGCCTGAATCAAAATTCTAATTTGGATCGGGGAATTATATTGATTATATATCGTTTTATGCGCGAAAACAACGTATTTGCAATATCGTACCGGATGATGGGCGAGGAATTGCGACTTCAGCAAGAGCAAGCATTTGAATCCGGTGAAAGTTCACCAAACTTGCAGCTTTTGTTCACGTTGAAACCAGGTATGGATCGTCGCCGATTTAACTTTCAAAGAGTCAACGAAGTCGCTGCGGTTTTTTCTACAACAGCGGATAGTGAAATTCCGGAATCTTACGTGACTGTGCGGAACAAAATCACCAAGGAATTACAAACCGTCAGTAGCATGGATCCTAACGTCGAACCCTGGATATATCCGTTGTTTCATCCATTCGGAACCCGGGGATGGCATCGAAATTTGACGATGTCGAATAAAGAAAAACGCATCAGCAGAGCAGCCTATGTTAAGTACAGAATAGCTATCAGAGACGATGGTTTCAATTCCATCGTATTGGGCCGTCGGTTATTCCAAAAATGGCTTGTAGACAGCTATGTTAAAATAGAAAAGGATAGAATAGAGTTCTTGAAAGCGAACCAAAAACAGTTACGAACAGAAACGTATCACGATTTGATTGACCACCAACAAAACGCTGCAAACCAAGGAAATGCTCGGATAGGCAAAATGGTAATTTTACCTTCGACATTTGTCGGGTCACCGAGAAATATGATGCAGCATTGTCAAGACGCGATGGGTATCGTGCGTAGATTTGGAAAGCCTGATCTCTTCTTGACAATGACGTGTAACCCGAATTGGCGAGAGATTAAAGAAAATTTATTACCGCATCAGACACCTGCGGATAGGCCAGATATATGCGCACGAGTTTTTAATATAAAAAAAGATTGTTTGTTAGATCTTATCGTGCGACAAAAATACTTTGGTGAAGTAGCAGCTTATGTGTACGTCATCGAATTCCAAAAAAGAGGATTGCCGCACATGCATTTACTCGTAACTTTGAAAGGCAATTACAAAATTACCACTCCCGAAGTCGTAGATAGATATATATCTGCGGAAATTCCAAATCCGATAGACCAACCTACTTTACATCAAATTGTATTGCAAAATATGATTCACGGACCATGTGGTTACTGGTGTGAAGTCGATGGAAGATGTTCGAAAAATTATCCGAAAAGTTTCAAAAATGATACTGTAATGGATGAAGATGGATATCCATTTTATCGACGAAGAGATACAAGTATCACTTTTGAACGTCCTGGAGGATATATAGTCGACAATCGGCATGTTGTACCGTATTGTCCAAAACTTTCGCTAATTTATAATAGCCATATAAATGTAGAAATTGTCTCAAGTATTCGATCCGTGAAATATTTATACAAATATGTGTATAAAGGCTATGATGCGGCTGCCGTAGTCGTTGATGAATCTGCATCAGATTCAGTCGTTGAACATGATGAAATACAGGAGTACGTTGAAGCTCGCTATGTCGGCCCAGTTGAAGCTTGGTGGAGAATTTTGAGCAAACCCTTACAACAAAAAAGTCATACAATAATACGACTACCCGTACATTTACCACAAGAACAATCAATCACAATATGTAGTGATTTCGATGATGATGCAATGATATCTGCTTTAAGACAAATAACAATGTTGATGGATTATTTCGAACTGAATCAACGTGACGTGAATACTAAAAAATATATTTACACAGATATACCAGAACATTATGTTTACAAAACTATAAAACTTGATGGACAAACTACACATCGATGGGAACGTAGGAAAAGAAAATTTAACATTATTGGTCGTATGTATTCCGTTTGTCCATCGCAAATTGAGCTAATTCATCTACGGTTATTATTGCTAATAGTTAAAGGAGCTACGAGTTACGAAAGTCTGAGAACAGTGAACGGAGTAATTTATCCAACATTTAACGCAACATGCCTTGCACTTGGTCTCATCGAGGATGATGAAGAATGGAAAAGAGCAATGAGCGAGGCTGCGATTTGGATGATGCCACGTTGCTTACGGCGATTATTCGTAAGGATACTCATTCATTGCCAACCTGTTCACCCCGAGGAAATTTGGGAAGAATTCAAGATTCAAATGTCCGAAGATTATTCGAGACGGTTGGGAGGACTCTTAGAAGGTCAAAAAGCAGCATATGCCCGAATAGCTGCTATATTATCTGCTGAAGGACAAGACTTATCGAATTTCCCAAGTATGCACCAGGTTACGGAATTACTTGAAGCAGATGACTGTTTATTACCAGAGCAGTCGAATGCTGTTGGGATGGCAATGTACGCACAAATGACCGAACAACAAAAATCTGTTGTAAGCGCTATTCTACAAGCAGTGGACGGCGAAGATGCAAATAACAAAACAAACTGTTTTTACATCGATGGACAAGGGGGAACTGGGAAAACTTTCATCTACATCACATTATCACATCTGTTAAAAAGTCGGAAAAAACATGTGACCACAATGGCCGTCACTGGAATCGCGGCGACATTACTACCACATGGTAGAACAGTTCATAAAGCTTTAGGATTGCCGGTTCCGTTATTCGCAGATTCAACGTCGAACATCAAAATTCAATCAAAAGAAGGTATAAAAGACCTACAAAAAATTGATGTAGTAATCTGGGACGAAGCACCAATGGCCCCAAGATATGCACTAGAAGTAATGAATAGAACACTGCGTGATGTAATGAATAATCAATCAATCTTCGGAGGAAAAATTGTCATTCTAGGCGGAGACTTTAGACAACTTCTGCCGATCAAAATACGTGGCACTCGGAGTGGAATAATAAATTTATCAATAAAAAACAGTGTCCTCTGGACACATTTTGAAAAATATTCGTTAACGCGTAATATGAGAGTTCTTCCCGAAGAAATTGAATTTGCGGAATTTGTATTAAATGTAGGCGATGGCCTATTGAATACATCAAACGATGCGATAGAGCTACCAGAACGTTGTGTAGCAGCATGTGATGCCGATATAGTCGAAGATATATATGGGAAATTGATTATAGAAAAGAAATTTAGAGACACTGCTAAACGTGCGATTTATCTGCACGAAATGTAGATGTGGACGAAATCAATAAAAGAGTAGTAGAATTGTTAGAGGAGGAGGAAGAACGGATTTATACCAGTGTAGACAACGCAGAGAATTGTTACGATAACGGCGAAATCAATGAAGCATTACTCCCCGAGTATCTGAATACCTTAGCACCTCCAAGTCTACCGCCACATCAGCTTCGTCTCAGAAAGAATAGTATTGTAATGCTTATTAGAAATCTGAGCATCAACGAAGGTTTGTGTAACGGAACAAGGTTACTGATTTTAAATCTCACGAATAATGTACTCCAATGTGAAATTATTACTGGGGACAAAGCGGGTGATATTGTGTACTTAAACCGCATAACACTGTACTGTGAAAACGTATATCCGTTCACATTCAAACGTAGACAATTTCCGATAAAATTAGCATTTGCTATGACAATAAATAAATCACAAGGGCAGACATTTGATAAAATTGGATTGGATCTTCGAAGAGATGTCTTCAATCACGGTCAATTATACGTTGCGCTATCAAGAGTCCGTTCATGGGACGCGTTAAAAATTTATTTAGGAAGTCAACGGGAAGGAAGAGTTGTAAAAAATGTAGGGGAAGGTGGGGCACATTCGGACGTGGGGCAGATTCGGACAGCACGACTTTTCCGATTTGCAGAATACTTAGGGCAACGTAATTTTTTATGTACATTGCAAACGTCAAAGGGAAACATTATCCAGAGTTTGGTGTGCCCGTACAAAGTTGTTCGCTGACAATAAAAAAATTAAACATTTGACGCTCACCGGCTGGACTTTTCGATATTGATTCGTAAGGCTGTAACTTTATAACCACTGCGTATTATGAAAAGTCATTCCTACACATAAATAGGTATCATTTTAGGCAACATTCAATGCGTGAAACATTTAGCGATATACCGTGCAGATGCTTTGTTTTGAATTTTTTCGTACTTCTGGGAGGGTGGGGCACATTCGGACATGCTTCACGGCGCTGTATATTTGGACAGGAAGTTCGTCGGATAAGTGAAATACGATTGAAATCGGTTGTATAATCCCTCAATATTGCACGATATCGATAAACTTTTATGTTTGTCATCATTTTTGGAAATAGAACACAACTATTAGCCATGCATAACAAGTCTGAATTTTTTTCGTCATCTGAACCATTGTCCAACGTCAGATGAACAAAATTTGAATCGTAAGTGGGTTATTTATGATTGTCACCTCAAGAATTCACGATAATTCATGTATCAAACATCACAAACAAGAGTTAAATAACGGTGTCCGAATGTGCCCCATGCATGTCCGAATGTGCCCCACCGTGGGGCACTTTCGGACGAATGCAGCATTTTGGGAAAATGCGTAGCACGGTCTTGTATCAGTAACAACGGTCTTGTATGCAGTTCAGGTTAGTAGTTAATGAACTCAATTATAGATCCATACCATAAATGAAACGAAATAACCTGTCCTTGAGGTTGATAATTGGCTTTGAAAAAAACCGTCCGAATGTGCCCCACCTTCCCCTAGTGTATAAAGAATTATATAAATGACTAGAAAAGATATGATAAACAAGCATTACATACATCACCAATCTTCATTATAAGCATGGTTTATTATACAAATGATTTATAGGTAAAAAAAAAGTTTTGAATTGGCTAATTGGATCGTTTAAACGGATTGAATAAAAATAGTTACAAATTTCAAAAAGACATTGGTAAGTACATCTTGCATTTAATTATACGAAACCATGGTGGCGACAATTTAGGTGGAATTAAATTCCCTGACTTTTCCCGCCCGAAAATAAATTTTTCCCTACTCTTTTCTCAGCGAATCTGATGAAATATCAAGGAAAAAGGAGGCAGATAAAAAATTATTGTCTTCACAAACGAGATTCAAATAGTTAAGAGGCCTGACTGAATGTAGTAATTACAAAAATAGTGACATCAAGAATAATTCCCTGTGGCTCAGTGGAATTCCCTGACTTTTCCCGACTATTGGAATTCCCTGACTATTCCAGGTTTTCCAGGTTTTCCCGCCCTGTCGCCACAATGGAAACACAACATTTAGAAATAGGTTTTTAGATGTCACAAATCAAAGTTATTAACGAAAAATCACCAGATATATAAATAAAAATTGAAATTGAAATCAAGTTATTCACCAGCGTTCATCTGAACGTTTTACTCGTTACTAAGAGGAATAAACAGAAAACAATTCAGACGAACCCATTTCAAACTCCAACACACATCCAAAATAATTTAACTGAAATAATTTATCAAAAAAAGAAGCATGGCAAGTAAACGTAGAGCCTCTGGATCCAGCAAAAAAATATCGAGAAAAGGTACACATGGATTACTAAAAAGATAATGAAGTGAAATTACCACATGTCATTTATGATTTATATATATTCTAATATTATATATTCTAATGCGAGAAGAGGTCGTCACAACCGAGAATAGCACTGAAGAAATCATATTTTCGGACGATGAGGAAGACTTCCCTTTAAGCAGCAACGAAGACATGGAGAGGATAAAAAAATATGAAACGACCACGTAAGAAAATTTACACTCCGTTACTACAAATGATGCATCACGTAAATAATCATATTGTTTGTCAGTGAAATAGTGGCATTCGTAGATGCCATCGAGTTACCAAAATTAGTCAAAGAAGGAAAAAGAATTTTCAAATTCTTTGCCAATAATGGAGCCGGTCATCGCATCCAAGTTATTGCGTGGAACGAAGAGATCGAAAGAATACAATACCACGTGAAATTAAATCATGTAAGCTGAACACATAAATCAGTAGCATAGATCCGCAGCTTTTTAATGTTAACTAATTGTATGCTATTCAGATCATACACGTCGACGGTGCGACGGCGGTTCCGAGCAACGAGGGGTTAAGAGTCGGCACATTACCATTTGAATTAACGATACGATCGAATACCAAAATAAATAATTACGGACCAAGAAAATATGAAGAAGAACGAGATGCATCAACGATGCAGATGAATCCACTTAGCGGCGTACTTGATACTACAGATCCAATAAGTAAGACGTTTGGTTCAAAAATATTAATTAGGAAATATTAATTTGTCGAATCACACTACAGAAATTCAAGGCTACGTCAAAACAACTTTCGATTGGGTAAAGAAATACAAAGCAGATATGGATGAGTTTGCAGCGGGTTCGATAACAGATGGAGAATTCAAACTCGAAATACGGATCACAAATTTCTCATCTGACGATAACTCACTTTACGATTTCGACAAAGGAGAGAAGGTGGAAATTGTGGGACGAATTCAAAAAATTAGTAAGTAATCCTTCGTCACTCTCAATCTCCGGCCTAACTAAAAAAAATTTACTCTTGCGAACTTCAATCAATCTGTTTCAGCACAACCAGCATACATGATTGTCTCTTCCCTACGAGACGTAAGAAAATTGAATGAACCAAAGATGTCCCTAAAACGATTACTTCATGGAACCGCCCCTCTCGAATGCATAGACCGAGGGGTTGATCACTCGTGTAATCTGGTGTACACCCCTTCGAGGATCTTTTGTAATCTTTTGTAATCTCTGTAATCTCTGAAATCTTTTGTAATCTTTTGTAATCTCGTGAAATCTTTGAAATCTCTTGTAATCTCTTGAAATCTTTAGTAATCTTTTGTAATCTTTTGAAATCTTCTGTAATCTTTTGTAGTCTCTGTCATCTCTGAAATCTTTTGTAATCTTTTGTAATCTCGTGAAATCTTTGAAATCTCTTGTAATCTTTTTTAATTTTTTGAAATCTTTGGTAATATCTTCAAATCCTGTAAAATCTTCTGGAATCTTATGAAATTATTCGAAACATTGTGCAACGAATTTGAATCTTTCGCTAGCTTCTGAAATCTTTAGCAATTCTGTGTTATTAACTGGATTTCAATTGAATCAATATTATAGCTTAATATTCAGCCTATGAATTATCGAGTTCTGTAGAAATAACCCTAATACCAATAACAGCTTTCAGAAAAATTACTCATCTTCCATCACTTTTCTAAATTTCAACATAAAATGTGAAATAAGAAAAATAAAAAAATATGGGGACAGAAGTATTTCCTATTTTCGTGCGAAATACAAATCTGTAGATACATGTTTCCAATGACAGAAGAATTTCGACCTACAACGAGCCTACAACTAACGTTGTTAACCTCCACAGAAATGAAAAGTACGATAGTGTAGTGTTTTGCCCCCTTCGAGTCATGAAACTTTCATTCGAAACATTTTTCTCGAAAATATGTTGTTTTCAAGATATTCTGCTGTCTCAACTTCAACGGCCCACACTGTATAACATAAGGAAAAGTGAAAAGAAGAATGACTACGGCGAATATGTTTATACTTGTACGATTTATTTTTTATTTTAGCAGGGTGACATAAAACCTAGTGTCGAAGAAATTCATTCGGGTACATGAATGTATTTCCACCTTAAGGTACATACACAAATCGTTTAATAATCTGAAAGCTATAATTTATGTAAATCTTTGGTTATCATAGAAGAATAATACATATTATTTCTCCGTGTGGCTACGACATTTTTATTTTTTAAATCCAAAATCCATAGACTTTCAAACTCCGTTATCAGAATTGAGAAACAGAATTCATCGAAAGTAAGGAGTAGGAATCTCTCGATTCTTAATTCGTTTGAGCCTTGGTCTGAGCCGAGTTTGAGCTCACCGGGTTGTAATTTGCCAAGGGGGAAATAACTTATGATTTGACTGACACATTTTTGTTCTTGGTGGAACAATTCAAATTAATTCATTTAATTTAAACAATTTTTTTATTTTTAAATATTACGTTATCTTTTGTCATCTTTTGGAATCCTTGTAATCTTTATAAATCTTTTGGTACCTATCTCTTATAATCTTTTGAAATCTCTTGTAATCTCTGTAATCTCTTGTAATCTTTTGGAATCTCTTGTAATCTTTGTAATCTCTTGTAATTTCTGTAATCTTTTGTAATCTCTTGAAATCTTTTGAAATCTTTTGAAATCTTTTGTAATCTTTTGTAATCTTTTGAAATCTCTTGTAATCTTTTGTAATCTTTGTAATCTTTTGTAATCTTATGTAATCTTTTAAATCTCTGTAATCTCTTGTAATCTCTTGAAATCTTTAGTAATCTTTTGTAATCTTTTGTAATCTTTTGTAATCTTTTGTAATCTTTTGTAATCTTTTGTAATCTTTTGTAATGTTTGTAATCTTATGTAATCTTTTGTAATCTTTTGTAATCTTTGAAATCTTGTAATCTGGTGTACACCAATTTTTCGAGTGATCAACCCCTCGGCATAGACGTACAAGAAAATAAAGATATTCCGGAAACGTCCAAAAAAATTAAAAGAATGTAACACAATTAAACAATTCATAGGATATATTTAGCTTTATAATTTTTTAGCTTTAGATTCAATTTATATATATTATATCTAATGTGTAGTATTTTTAAAATAGATAATTTAAAAATGAATAAAACATATTTTAACGGATATATTCACTAATACGCTTTTTTGCCTAGAAAGTAACTGAAAATATAATCAGGGATTATGATTACGATTGAGTTAACTAGCATATGAAATTTACTAACTTTTACCCATGGAATTTTAACTTTATTTTTCATTTCACATCCTTGGTTGAACTTGAATAAGCCTCAAAAATAAGTGTGCCCGCGCGAAGCGCGGGCAGTGGTACTTTCTAGTGTTGTAAAAGGTACTTTATTTTTAGTACCTAGGTACAGATACAGGTACATGCTGATACACGCCACCCTCCATACACCTACGAGCGCCTACATGCAGGCAGCTAGATACACACTCAGCTCCGAGCCGCCCTCGGAAACCGACGGCAGCTTACCGCACTAAAACCGTAACGCACCGCCAATACCCGGCGTTCCCGCCCGGAACCTAAGGTTACCCGCCTAAACCACACGCACCGCGCTTGCGCGGACTCTCTCCACGAGCCGCCGGCGGGGGATATAAGGCCGAGCCCGGCGCAGAGCTCTTCACTTCTTTCAGCCCAGCGCTCCGAGCAAGACCTCCAGCCAACAGCTAATAAAGCAGCAGATACTCAACAGCCATTGTGATCTATTAAACCCCTACAGCCGCAACTCCTTTCCCTTCTCTCCTCCCCGGAGGAGCCGCTGATCACTACTAGAGGGGCCACTCATAAGGAAGCCCCAAACCCTTGTGTATCAATGCAGAAAAAAGTACCTAGGTACAGGTACAGGTACTCAAGATGTACGTATATTTAAGTACTTACGTACTTTTTTTTATGGGACGTACGAGAGTAATCTGAAAAATATGGACAAAATTATAGACCAGACAAACAGGTTATTTCATATTAAGGGGAGGTTACCGTTCACAGGGATGAAAAATGCACAAAGTTCGGACATTATTTTGTAACATGAAATGAACACTTTTGGAGGAGGAGTTTCACCTATTTCATTCATTTATTAGAGAAGAAGAAATTCCAATTTTGTACATAAGAAAAAAATATAAAAAGGCGGCTCCAGCTCCTGTCAACTACACTGTGGGTTCTGGTTCACGCGGGGCGCCCCACAGCTTCAACGGATGAATCGATTGACATGTATCTGTACTCATTTTGAAGCAAATTAAATTTGCGAGGCCATAACGCAGCATTTTTGTGTGAAAAATTCATTTGAAAATATGCTTTCCGGCCGTTGAAGCAAAGGAAATAGAAAAATGAAACAATTGTTGTTTGTTCAAAACGGTGGCCATTTTGTTATACGGGGGTTTTTCGAAAACCGAAAACCGATAAGGCCCCGAAAATTTAGTCTAGTTTGATGGGTTTCAACCCCCTTTGTGTAAAGAAAAAATTGCCTCTTCGAGACAACTTAAATTGAAACGCTTTTAGCAACAATTGCCAAATTCAACCTTACGGCTAAAAGCTGGTTTGAAAACCTGTTTTCAGCAGATTTTCATCGTGAGAAATGATCGACCTTTGTTTTTCCGTTCTATGCGTAACGCGTAACGCGTAACGGTCCCCCCTCCTCCTGCCCGAGCGTAACGCGTAACGCGTAACGCGTAACGCGTAACGCGTAACGGTCTCCTCCCCCCCCCCGGTACCTCTGTAAAGAAGGTTTTGAAGCCTTCAAAA
>JAEUYN010001852.1:0-39126 GCA_018257835.1 Euura lappo
ATCAGCACTACAGCTGGGTATACGTTGCACAGATAATCTAATCTTCACACTTAGTAGAATAATCACGACGACTGCTTCCGCCCTGCACTGAAAAAAAAGTTGCCTGTATCCAGCGGAACAAAGTTACGCCGAGAACAATCAGCTATTGCAGCGAACGTTTAGCCACTGACAGAAAACTTTTGGTCATCGGGGAGAACTTTTGATCTGCTACAGTAGCTACCCTCGGTTCGGCTGTGACACGTTTGGTTTTGCCTGAGGCAGCGTACACACTCCCGAGAGCGCGATTATACCGCTTACGCAGATATATTTCTTGCTGTATGCACGATACTCACGCGCGCCTCAAACGCAGAATTAGGTTAGGTTGTCGTTGCTGGCGAGTGGCGCTGGTATCAGCGCGAACCACGTGACAGCTACGGCAACCAGAATTCTTCCTGGCAGAGGCAGAATTTTTTTCAGTGTGCGTTTATTGCTGCACTCTAGTCGATTTATTTGGAACCAGACAAAGACTCGTAGGAACACATGGTATCCACAACTGTCCACAGGAAGAAATCGTCTGAATTACAGTGGATAAAGAGAAAATAATGATGTGTGAAAATATTTGGCGGACGTGTTGACTATCTGTTATATTTGCGTTAATGCCAACTTGCGGGGTATACGACTGTATCGAATGAAAAATATCCCGGACTGAACGAGAATGGAATTAACTCTGAGAGAAATAACTCATAATTTTATTGAACATGCTTCAGTCAGTGATAAGTAGGGGAGACCGGGGCACAATGATCCCCCGAAGGGAAAAATGACTATACATATAGTCTAAACTATGGACTTAAAAAATTCGAAGATAGAGGCCATGGATTGTACCATCCTTCGGCTACATTGTTGAATTTTTTCAGATTTTCTAACTTGCTACGATTACGACAAATTTCGGAAAATTGCACCAGTGACAAAGGATCATTTTGCCCCATAGTGCGGGGCAAAATGATCCCTTATTTGCAATATAGAAAACTATGTACATCTGGGTTTAAAAGTTTAATATTTAGTACTACACTGTTTCTTCAAGCGAATTATTAATATTATGTTTTTTTTTTGCACAGTTATGTATTCTTACAGTCGGTTCTTAGTTAGTTTTACAGAAATTGTTTTCTAACGCAAAATGATCACCATGATAGTGCATGATAGTGGTGATCATTTTGCCCCAGGTCATAAATGATCATTTTGCCCCAAGTGCATAACCTAAACTAAATTTAATTTTTTCGCCACAAAAAAGCGAGGTTCGACTGAACGAAAGTCAGTCGGCGAATTTCTGAATCTGGATCGGCCCTCCTGGATATGTGCCTAATTGGGGGCCCGAGTACATAACTCGGATCTTATAGTGAGTACACGGATTATTATTTTTTTTTTTTTATCAATTCGTCCGGATCGATCGATTCTCAATTTTAGAAACCCAGGCGGAGGTGTTCATCCCCACCGGACAATATCCCCTGTCTCACTCCACGTAACTGACTCTGAGACGATTATTAGTTCCCCGCAAAATAATATAAGCTTCGAAATGAGTAGTTGAACCTCCTAGCTCAATCCAGTCCCGAGATACTAGCGAAAAAAGCCACGTTTCGTGGAATCGTTTGGAAATAGTTTGTTTTCCTTTTAATCGATCTCATTACTTTTTTTCTAGTGGAAACAACGTTTCCGGAAATTTCGGTCGAAACCAAGAGGTATATTGTTGTCCGAAGGATGGATGATTTGACATGGAATGATTATCTCTATAGATAATTTGCATACAGATAATATTTTTTTCAACTTCCTTTCGTTTCTGTTCCGATATATTATACCTACACTGAGAAAAAAGTGTGGTCGAATCAACCACATTCATTGAGTTGGCAAACACTCAGTTGAATTGATTAAATGTTAGCTGCTTCAAGTGCATATCTACTTGTAATCCAAAATTTGTATGGTTGGGGCAATTAACCCATAAATGGTTGGTACAATTGTGAATTCAGTTAACCTAAAAACTATCAAGTTGGTTCAATCATTCGTGTTTTTCAAGAAACCTGAACTCAATGCTGGATAGATTTATTTATCTCAACCGCATATTTGATTCAGCTGTGATATTCGCATTCATCGAATGAACCGAGTTTTGCATCTGATTGAGCGAAAATGTACGTTTGATAAATTTGATCTAGATTCTCGAAAAACCTGTATTCCGAACAAATACGAAGTCATGTCAAGGAAGGATAAATTTAGTTCAAATAATCGTTTGATTAGCTGCAATTGATTATTGATTAAAATCAGCAAACTGTTGAAATATTTAAATGTTTGGTGCAATAAAATATCAATTCTGACAAATGCATATTACCTATGCTTTTTATGATCACTTTGTCGTGTTGCGTCAAACACCTCAATTATTTGAACGATGTTTAAAAAATATCGCGTTGATCGTAAGAGAATAGATATTTGTTTGATTAAATAAAGTACCATTTCAGTTTGACAACGTTATTTGATTATTGAATACTTAAAATTAGTTCGGTCAATCAAATCTTTGTATCAAGTGTATCAAGTATTTCATTGATCCAATTAAAAGTTGTTTGTTGTAACCAGCTGATTGGTTCGGTCAAATTCACGGAAAAGGTGAAACAACCAAATCTAGATGATGTTGCATGAAACAAATGTGAGGTACGAAATACTACTCGAGGAGTTCACAAATTCGCCATTATATGGGGTCATCCAGGCACCGAAAATTCTCGCTGATATGAATGTACAGCCTCAGTATAAGAAGTGGACACGAAACTGAGGTTTTCAATCCTATCGAACCCGCCCAACGACGGTCTTGTATTGTGTACCATAGAACAAACTATGCATACTGCACATATTCGTGCAAAATGGGAATCGGCGTTAAGCCATATACCTATTGGTTATGAAAAAAAAATCATGGTAATAACTACGTAAAATATCGTTAGTTCAAATAATTTTTACAAGCTGGTAATGAAATTGAAGTTCAGTTCAACGTAAAAAATCAGTCATTTTGTACAAATTCGATCAACTCAATTAAAGATGTAGTCATTTCATTCACACATTTTTTTTATACGCATGTAGGCACTATTCCCTTTCAAGCACACGCTCTGTTACAGTAACTAAATTTGTGGTGGATATGAGCATTCATTACTCGGTTCAACGAAGTTACATTATCGGTTGAAATAGGTATCTATTCCATTCAATCAATTTTTATAACAATTTATAATCAGATCTTTGATTGAATTAACCAAAACGGCGTTTCCCCGCCCGTAGCAGCCGCGTTTAGTTGAATTGAACAGTATTATTTTTAATCAACCAAATTTTTTTCTCAGTGTACAACGGTAGAAGGTACGTAAGAACTCATTGAATTTTCGGATTTCATAATTATAGGGGTATGGCGTCAAGCACATGAAACAAAAGTGATGTGTTATTCTTCTGAATTTCCCATACCTGAAATTTTTGCAAAGCGTCGACATCTTGAAAACGGTATAGTAGGAGGTACGTAAAACCTGATACAATTTTTAGATTTCATAGAGAGGGAGAACGTCGAGCACATGGAGCGGAACTGTGGAATATCTACGAAATTTGAAAAACGTATCATTTGAAAAAATTACATTACCTGAAATTCTCAAAATTTATTGATATCTAAAGAACGGTGAAAGAAACACGGAAACTAATTAGATCGTTGAGTTGTTCGGAGGCAGATGATATCACAGGACATACATTATCAAGTATTGAATTTTCGTATTTGCTTATCATTAAGTAGTTGGAGGTCGGCTATTTAGTGTCAGACATTTTTAATTTCCACATTCTGTCGACAAATTCGGATCTTGTCGCTGGAAAGACCCTTGTAGTTCCCATAATGTGTATCTTGAATTTCATTTCGGATATTTGAGAATAACCTCCTTCTTCTTACGTATAGGGCGATGGGGGTGGTGAAAAACTGCGACACTGTTCAACCGTATTGGTTTTTTCAGTATGTATTAAATAGGTGTACCTAATCCATGTGTACACACATTGTGGATCCGCGTTTCTGAATGTTTTATCGCTAAACCTTCTCTCTAAATTTAAATTAGTGACACTCACTGTGCATCAGTGAATATACACTGTTTTCCAGTTAGGGGCTGTCCACATATTACGTAACGCTAAATTCTATAGTATAGTATAGGGAAGCCTACGTACGCACTATACCAAATGGCAAATAGCGTTACGTAATATCTGGACAGTCCCTTATAAGTGTATATTCACTAATTCGCAGTGAGTTTCACCGATTCAAATATACACGGAAAAAAAAGTGGTTGTGACAGCCATACTTCTGGTTCTCGTAGCTATTAATTGAGTCTTTGGTTATAACAGTGTCCAGCTACAGGAGTGCAGAGTATAGCTGTGGGAGGCGGAGTATAGGTGTGGGATACGGTAGGTTACAGCAACTGAAAGCATGGCTCCCATAGCTGTTACATATATATAGGTTATGTTCATGCAAATATCTATTCATTCAGCTACAGGAACCGCTCTTTTTTTTCCGTGTGGAGAGGTGGAAGCAAAAACCAAGTCGATATCTTATCGAGCTGAAGGAATATCGTGAAATCTGGGAAGAAATCGTTTCGACCCTTTTGACCCCTTTAGCAGCCGAATTTTGAAGAATCCCTTCTTATAGTATGTGCTTGCGTAATGAAAGGGATATTGTTCGCCAAATTTTGTGTTTTCAGGTTGAGAAGTTTGGACTGGGCGTTAAAGAATCACTCATCAGGGCACCTTCCTTCATATACAGAAATCATTGGAAAGAAAAACTGGTGGGACACTCTCTACATTCGTTGGAGTGACTATTCACTCCACAAGAGTGAAAATGGTGCCAGTGGGACCAGGAGTGACTTCAAAGAGTGACTTTTTCACTCCCCGAGAGTTACTACTCACTCGATAAGAATTAAAAAGTCACTCATTCAGGAGTGGAAATCGTGCCAGCCGGAAAAAAGTGAATAGTCACTGAAAAAATATTTAGAGAGCACTAATAATCGTCTCCCAGTTATTTACTTGGGGTGAGTCGGCGGATGTTGTCCGGTGGGGATGAACACTCGGCTTGGATTAGAATCGAGAACTCATTGATCCGTACGAACTGATAAAAAAAATCATCCGTGTACTAACTATAAGATCCAAGTTATGTACTCGGGGCCCCATTAGGCACATATATCTAGGGTCGTGTCGAGGCTCGGAAATTCGCGAACTGAATTTCGTTCAGTTGAACGTTCGGAATTTCACCACCATTCCGTTCCTGCGTCACATTTCGACGAAAGATAGCAACAAATCGTACACCAAAAATGACCAGTCTCCTTCAAAAGGAGTGTCCGAGGAAGTGTCCATGTATTTAGCGTAATAAATACGTGTATATGTATATAGCGTAATAAATACGTGTAATAATAGCGTGTACCCTATCTCGCCAAATCAAATTAAATTAATAGATAAAAGAATAACTTTTATATTTTTTTATGAAATGAAAGCAGAAATCTCGAATTATCCGCACAAGCGTTTATTCACATTCAAACTCTCTAACAAGTTCTTTAGAGTGAGTTTTCACTCTTTTCCGACTAGCACGATTTTCACTCTCAAACGAGTGACTTTTCAACTCTTATAGAGTGAATAGTCACTGGCGGGGAGTGAAAAAGTCACTGCTGGTCCCACTGGCACGATTTTCACTCTTGTGGAGGGAATAGTCACGCCAAAGAATTTAGAGAGCAGGCACGTTGCCCGAATTGGTATTTGACACCCCCCTCTCTAGGCTAATAAGAAAGACAACATACCAGTGCTCCACGTGACCCCCGAACCCTGACTTTTTGCTCATTTGCGTGGCCACTGTGTGATGGGGACACGCAGGGGCCGAAAGCAACAAGGGGAGGAGGCAAGAAGAATTGATGTAAGGAAGAGAATTGAATAAGAGTAAGATGTCGGACACAGGTTCCGTAAACTCACCCAAGAGCAGTAGCTTCAGCTCTCGCCTCGCATCTCGCTTGTCCCTCCGAAGTTGCCTCTCGATCTCTTGGTTGATCCGCTTCTGTTCTTTGGCCTCTTCCGACAAGCAGCACGCCATGTTTCGGGGCAAAATCCTCGGAGGGAGGAGGGAGAGAGGGAGGGAGGGAGGGAGGGAGGGAAGTACGGAGTTGCGGGTCGGGCCGAGTTGTAGGCTCGGCGCAGAGCTCAGCTCGGCTCAGCCGATATTATCTTTTCCCGTTGGTCGTGACGATATTGACAACGAGAACGGGTACGGCGGCGGTAACGACGGCGACGGTGTCGGAGGTGTTGCAGGCGATGTTGCAGCGGGGAACCCGAGCCACCGTGATCGCGGTGGTGGTCCTCCTCTCGTACGGCAGCAGCCGTCTTCTCTTTTTTTATTTATCCCTTATCCACGGTACCGGTTGCCGAGGTAACAGTCGACGGTCAACGGGCAATTGGCAATCCGCGATGGTCAGTGTTGGCCGGCGGTGAGTCGGAAGCTGAGATCTGCTCCTTGCACCCGCACACGCGGGCCGATCGCGATCCTCTTAGCAAGCGCTAACGTTACATCAACGCACATTCACAGTTTCACGCTTCTCTTTCACCTCGCGCCTTCTTGCTTCTCTGCTCTTGCACGGATTACCCCGGCTGATCCGCGCCGCCCCGGAACACACGGAGTTTAGGGACCGCGGGCGAGTCGAGTCGCA
The DNA here is from genome assembly GCA_018257835.1 of Euura lappo. Classification (NCBI taxonomy): domain Eukaryota; kingdom Metazoa; phylum Arthropoda; class Insecta; order Hymenoptera; family Tenthredinidae; genus Euura; species Euura lappo. The sequence continues at coordinate 6,702 of JAEUYN010001852.1, forward strand.
CGCTACGCGAACGCCGTTTTATTAGATGTAGTATACGAACCAACCTGTATACAACACTTCACCGATTCACTCTCTGTATATCCCTATCCTTCTCTCGCACGCGCTATCTCACCCTCTCTACTTCTCTTTCTTTCTTTCTTTCACGCGCTCTCCCTTCACGCGGTACTCAGGGTCGATTGAACCACGCACCCACACACACAGAGGCATGCACACCGGCATGCACGGTTTGAAGGCCCGGGATCACGCCGTTTTAGATTTAGTGGAAACGAAATCCCGCCTTAGAGACTGGCCCGTCAGCCGTCTGTCCACCTCGGGCCCCTCGTCCAGGCTGACCACTGCTACCGCTACTATCGCACTCGGTGTCTCTTTCTCTTGTATTATTTTGTTTCCCTGTCTTTTCACTCGCGACTCGCCACTCTCCCGTCGTCTCTGCTCGCCGGTCTCCACTCTCCACACCAGCACCTCGCCTTGCCTTGCCTCGCCTCGCCTCGCCGCGCCTCGACCGTTCGTTCGTTGAGCCAACTCGCACTCGCTCGCTCGTTTGTTCGCCTTCGCTCGCTCGCTGGGTGTGGTAACGCAGTACAGACGACGACGCAGATCGTCTGCTGCAACGGACCAGCCCTCCTCGATTCGCGCCGCGCCCGTGGTACTCGAACCTTATATCCGGCAGAGTTGGGGCTCCGCCTCGGACGTAAATGATCCTATTAGACAAACTAGATTCGGGAAGCCTGTCGCCGCCACGGTGTGCACGTGTTCACTTAATATGATTAAAAACAAGTAACTGGAGATTATCCACACGGGGGATGGCACGGAGAACGGATCGGCCCGGCGTTTAGGTTAAACTTAATCTTCACAACCTTTAAATACTGCACTTACACTATTTACAGTTTCAACGGTACCACCGTATTGCGTTTAACCTTTGTTATATCCATTGGTGGTCGCCGCACACCATGGACAATATATTTTCGGTCGAAACGCGAGCGAATATACACTTCGATTACACGGAGTAACCGCCTATCGCAAGATGGCGTCCTTGTAATCTTACAGCGCCCCCACTACCCATCATGCATCCGTTCGGACGTACGGAAAACAAACACCGCTCGGCGGTTGCGCGAGGGAACAAAGAAAAGAATTTCGAACAACCGCGAGATTTTGAAACTTGAACTATTCTTTCCTTTGTTTTCTCATTTACTCTTCTCCTATATCCTACGTCGTAGAAATCACACTTCGAGGTCTTCCGTTGAACGTTCAATCGTAAAGTCTTGAAAAAGAATGGTTTGCGACAAATAATTAAATAGACACGGACTCAATTTGGCGGACCAATCGATTAGAGTTTAATATAAAAAATACCTTTGTGCGTACATACGTTACAAATTCACAAAAACTTGATGACGGTATAATGATGACGTAAACATAAAATAAAATTTGAATAATGTAGGTAACGCCTGATCGAAAATATATGTTCGGTGAAATAACATATTTACAAAATCTGTCTGCAGGTATCATCGTTTCATACCACCGATCGGACAAAAAAGGAATATCCTCTGTATTATACATAGCTGAGGTCAACATTGCAAATCCCTTTGCATTATTTTAAGAGGATTTCGGACTAAATATACTCTAGGGCTTCATGCTCTCTACAATTTCTCTCTTTCAAAATCCTAACGGAATACACAAACGAATGTATCATTAAGTTTTACCTGCTCTAATCACTTCACACTGCTGACAAGTTTCTTAGAATTGCAAGCATTGCGATCTTTTGTCCAAATCACAATCATCGTTCTCCCCACCTGTGGGACCAGAAACTATCTACATCATCCTTTTGATCATACCAATTTGGTCATATTCCACTCTATTGGATCAGGCTACATTCTGATTTGTAGTTTACATGTTGGTGATGACATTATTACATTGAAATGCAATAAAGTAAGTGGAACCAAAATATCACGACCTATTTGAATTCTCTCTACCTGAATCTTCCTGGCACATAGATGCGCCAAATATTTCGAACAAATCAGCAATCTCCTTCGAAAATTCGATATCTTGGTGAAAAGTAGTAATCACTAGAAAAAAAACCCGTCGCATTGAACCCAAACGGCATGATTTTGTAAAAGAATAGAATAGGGTAAAGAATTTCATTTTGACTATTTTAGGTAGGGGAGGCAGGGGCTAGAAGTTACAGGAGTAAGTTGTTACGACGCTTATTATTGCTAAACTCTGGAAGATGGCACCAAGGTTCGGATGAGAAAAACTAGAATAGAGTCTAATCTAGTTGTTCTCGTTTTACTCTTGGTGCCATGTTCCGTAGTTTAGAAATAATTAAGCGATGTAACAACTTAACCCTGTAACTTCTAGCCCCCGTCTCCCCTAACTCAGAATCTAGCGACCGTCTATTTTCCTTATAGTCGTCCACAATGACTTGGTACTGCCACTGTAGTTCATACATTTGGGAAACAGTCAGTTTGGAGTTTTTCAACGAGTTCTTGAAGTTCTTAGCAGTCGATTCAATGTCCTTCTTTTTCATCTAATGATCATTAATCAGAGACCGTACCTGCCTCGATACCGTTATATTTTGGAAGCATTTATCAACCGTTTTCTTGAGCAGATGCAGCCCACTCTCTTTGTGGGATTCGACCTAACACAAAAAAGGTTGTAGGGACGAAGCCAAACGGTAGATCCTCTTTCCTGCTATTTTGTATTCATAATTCTTCATTGTTTAGACAAGATTGTATTTAAACCCTTTTCCACACTGTTAAGCTATACCCGGTGAAGGCGAGTCACTAAGACGGTAGATGAAAAGAGATGTGCTATCAGTTGATTAGCAAGATTGACCACTCTCTGCGCCGACAAATGGGAAACTTGCAGAGATCCAATGTGTTGAGAAAGTGCTTCCAGAGGGTCAGTAGAAATTGCTGGCTTCTGAATCAAACTCTGCCAACTTTTCGCCGGCCAAAGCTTCTTCCACTTGGCTTTTAAGTAACTGGATTTACAAACTCTCGTATCTGCTGATGAATTCAATTCAATTTCCGTACGTTTACAAGCTTCTTGATTACGAAACAAATATTGCTTCAACAGTTGTTCAAAAATTGCCTTAGAACCATTCGGAGAGTGGCTCTTCAACGATTTTTCCGTTACATAGCGACTCCTCAACACTAACAGCGTCCCGATGGCTTCGGCGGATGCGTGGCCGCAAGTAGTGGCGAGGAGGATCCGGATCACACAACGGAAGTATTTTCCTCTTCAGAAGTTGGCGCCAAGTACATACGATATCGTCTTCGGAGTACGGGCTCACTCCATGTAGAGTGGTGATATCGACAATCTTGGGACAGAGACATGATGTATGATTGATGAAATATGATTATGATTACAGCATCCCGCAGGTTGTCAGACGGATCTCACACTCTGACCTGTAACACACTACATTTTTTAAACTCAAGACGGTGGTAAACGCCTTTTATGGAAACTATGCCAACTTTTATTCACATTTGCTTCTTATTCGGTCTGTCAGAAATTTGGTTCATGTTACTGTTCCAATGTTTTACAGTTTATTACAGTAACAAAGACTCCTGGAAGTGATGTGAATTTTGCAAACTCATTATTTCGCATAACTTGAATCATAATTGAACGCTGATAGAGATAGGTGACTGGATTACGATAGGATTAAGTCGCTATAGCTATAGCTAAGGCCAGAGCAGACTGTATATGCTCAGGGTATGGGAAAGGGATAAATGAAAACGATAGACACTTCATAATTATTGTTATAATGTTATTTTATCGTAAGGTTATGAAGATTCGACTTATGGCTTCAGTAAAATTAAACAACATGACATAAAAATGACAAATGACATAACAATCGGTTGGTCCATCGCTACACTAGACACCCATGTGAATCATATGTAATTGTGTATCCCAAAATCTGGGATCGGCTAAACCCAGAACATATCGTAACCTCATAGACACATCAGCCTTTGCCAGGGATAGTTCCATCAATGTTTTTTTTTTCTTTTTTTCACTCTTATCTATTAAATGCAAATATGGACAGATACTCATATAATTCATGTGCTAAGACTGCGATGATCGAAGTCAAACGTTGAATACACTTTTTGTGATTGGAAATCTGTGAATGAGTTTAATCGCTGTCAAAAAAAGTTCGCTCAAATGTCAGTTTGCGTATCAAACTAACGATTCGGATGGAAATATTTAACATTTCAATTTAATGTTCTACAACGAAGAAGCACTTTTACTGTAGTAGATTATTTTCTTCGTTCAACGTTCAGCGAAGATGTTATTAGAGTTGATCGAGAAGAATAAATCTCCGCGTAAATTGGTATTGAGGAAATGACCGATGTGCCTGTGCTGAATTAGGCCGTGGTGACGATTGAACGTTGAAAAACGTAAGATTAATGCACGTGATAAAAATGTAGTAATCGTGTGTCACAATGGATCAATCCTATAACTATCAACATTTATAATTCATAAAAGAACAATCCAACTTCCTGATATTCGCTATGCTCAGATCAATATAATAAAATAAAACGACACACGGCTATGTCGATGAAGCTGATACAAGTTATAGTTCAACATTATTATGCTATATATTACTATTATCGTTGTGAAATATTTATTACCCAGATCTCTTAATGCAATGATCGACTTCAAGTATCAATCTTAATGAGTATTTACCGACGCTATGAAAGAAAAAATTACTTTTCAAAGTTGAACCATTATCATTTGTTCTATTTGCAAAGTGAATTTACCAGGCAGGACTATCAGACGAACGTATCAGAACGTTAATGACTGTCCATACCTATTGCTAAATTGCATAAAAATGTATTTTCAATAATATTCATACGCGTATCTCATAACAGAATGTTGATGTATGGAAGATACTGGATAGAGCCCGACAGAAACGCACAACGAAAATGCTATTGATCTGTGCGCTTGACAAATTATACGTATTATGTTGGCTTTGATCGAAGGTTGAATACGTAGTGTCAGAAAAAAAAAAACACGGTATAAGAGAATAATGAAAGAATTGTCAAATTCTCATGCGTCTCGAAAGATTATCAAGAATGTGTTGTCTTGATAGCGGGATCTATTGTCGTTTGCATAAAATATGTGAAAATGTGATGGGATATTCCGAATATTATCGTGTGCGTTTTGAATCGACACTTTTGAATTTTTCTAATAATTTTGAGGAACATCTGTGTACATCAGGAGTAATGAAAACAGTATGACTTATAATATTGTAGAAATTGGGAGAAATAATATAATGTGGAGTGTAAAATCTAATAAACTAATATTTCATAACAATGCTTGACATAATTGTGCAGTCTTCATTACCCCTGCCTGTAATATTATTTATAATACTACTTAGGCCATATTTATACATACTGAACACCGATTTTTAATTGTTGATTGCAGGTAAAGTCATGGAGCGAGTGAATTGTCTACAATCTACTAGGTCTCAAAGATTAAGTTTTTGGTGTAGAATGCCTGTGCTTTGTTTCCAAATGATCAGAGGATTAAATCTTGGCCAAGTTTGTAACATTGTCAACCAGAAACTGGTCGACCAAAATAATTAGAAAATATACTGAAACATACAAAATTATTGGAAAAATTAAAAAATGTCGAGCCCTATCGTTTGCGAAAATGGTTGAATACTCCTATAGTTTTGTGTAATCTTTTCGAAATATGATTGGAGAATCATCATTGTGATCTGGATTCTTTTCGTTAATCACAATTTTTCATAATCCCTTTCTTTTTACCGACGATTACTATTTTCCTGGCTATAAATAATGAAGTTGGTTTTCGTTACAATAGCCTTAAGACATATAAATCTATTTACAATTTAATAAAATAATAATATTAATTTAATAAAAGATAGATCTGTTATAGATTTATATTATAATATTGCGGGTAATGGATTATGATATATTATTTCATCATTATTAAATATTTCATTTGATTATTAGTGATAGCGTTCAATGGTCAGATTTAAAAAAAATGGCGCTTAGCGCAGTGAATGTTGGTTGGCACAGACTGAATGTTGGTTGGCAGGTTTTGCACAAACCAGTAGCAGGTTTAAGGCACTTTGAGTCGATTATTATTCCGCAGCGCCTGCCAGCGTGACCACGTCGTATTTCTTCTTCGTCGTTGCCCCCCCTTCATTCCACCGTTAAAATCCTCAAAGAATTTCGGATTACACCTCCTTTAACTAAGCGATTCTGATTCCCCTCTCTCCCGCTTCCTTTTTCCCGCTTTATCTTGATTTTTATTCTTGCATTTTCGTTCTTTCCCATTAATTCATTTACAGTAGAATAGGCTGATTTCATCAGTGTTGCAGTGGTGAAGGCTGGTCCAACAGCCTTCACAGTGGCTTTGTGAAGTTTGCAGGAAACATGCCTTTCTCGGTGGATCCTTCTTTCACTCCCATCAGCCAACCCTCCTCCTTCAAAAGGCACAAAGAACTCGATTTAATTATTTACATAAACCAGAGATTTATAAGCAAGGTAAAGAACTTCAAAAAAGAACTTTTTTGAATCTATTCAATAAATTTCGAACAGATAAGAAGTATGTTTCACAAGTAACTGGAAACAACGTTAATAGTATATTGTGATACAAGTGCGAGAAAGCGGAAATTTGACGAAGGTTAAGAGAGTGCAGTCAACTTCATAACCTCCGTCAAAGCTTTCCGCTTGTCTTTGCACGTGTGTCACATATTATTTTTTGTAAAAATTGCATCAAAGTCCCCCATTTGTGGCTCTGAAACGTGCTAACCGCAATCCCAACATGACAGCTGGCTCGACTTCGATCTGATTCTCTGCCGCCAGACGGCGCGTCGAAGACGCGGCAGAAAGTTACTAGAGTGTTATAAATACGTGTATAAAAGGAACTAGAGTGTTATAAATATTAAAAATAAAGATCTGCGCATGCGCTGCTCAAACCCTTCTGTAAAAGACCACTTCTAGCACGTTTCAGAGGCACAAAATGGGGGACATTTGATGCACGTATTACAAAAAAATTATTTCGCTGTTCAACATCAAAGTTTATACTGAGCCTTTCTGAGGAAGCGAAACAAACCCTCCCCCCTCGACAGGCCTGCGTTAGGCATACCTGGGCGAGGGAGAGAGAGGGTCTGTTTCGCTTCCTCAGAAAGGCTCGGGATGAAAAAATAATGCAAACCTGTTCCTCTGGGTCTTCATATTCGATAACACGAATGATTTCCCCAACGTCGAATGATAGCTCGTCAACATCTTCACGAGTGTACTTGTACGTTGCTTTCACCCTGTACAAAACGCCCGCTGGCAAGTTGTCCGTTGTCGCCCCTATAGATAAATTGGTACCATTTTGATATTCCACGTCTAAAATAATTCAAGGTCTGTCATTAGTGCTGGTCCTAGTTGCTTCTCTATCGATACTTTCAATATACTTTCTCAACAAGTCCATGCACAAACTGACAGACGCAATTTAAAGGTACATTTACATCACACAAACTCGTCGCATCCCAATTGGTCGTTATATGGATGCAGCTCTATGACGAAGAGCAGGAGTTCAATATTTTCAATCTTACGATAATCCATCTAGTTAAGTATAATTTCGAGTTCTATGGCTTCATATTATACTACATACGCTGCATCTGGATACAGTCAAGGTCTCCCAGTACATTTTCAGGTTCTATTTTTACATAAGAGTTAGTGATTTGTCAGATTTTTGCTCAATAATTTTTGTCTGATATGAAGGAGAACTAATTTTTCTGTGGGATTAGGCAATTAGCAAGATGTCGAGTGATGAAACTTCCGCGTTTTTAGATTTGCAATTTGAAAATATATCATGACCCGTCTAGAGATTCGATCAGGCGCGCCTCGTATATAATGTAGATATGATGCAAGTTGCTTAGCGGGTGTTATCGGCGACCAGTGAGAAGCCTAGAGGGATTCGAGGCCTCTTTTGAGACGTCATTTGGAATTTCAATGCGGCGACTAAGGTATCGCTTATGAATGAATCGAAGAAATATAAATATTATACTCTGAGCTGGCCTTAATAGGATGTGTGTTTCTCACCAATTGGGATATCATACAATTCCTCAACTGGTTGGGCAGACTTGACTGGCGGGCTTTCAGGAGGGCCGTCTTTGTTATTTAAGGAGTTAGCATTGCTGTGAGCATTGCTGTTAGCATTGCCGTTTATTTGAGTCGTAGGTGAAGTGTCTTCGGCAGGAACCGTCGTCTCACTTAATACTGTAACACACGCAAACCACACTAAACCAGCAAGCCTCAAGATGATACATTTTTACACTCTCGCGACTTGCTTTGAAGCAATCTTTATAGCGGTTACTCGTTATACAGTGTTAAAAGTATTCGATTGAAAAATAAATAATGGATAAAAGAAAAGCAACACCAGTATGATATTGTCGTACCCTGCGATATGTTGTTCTGAGCTGGTTGCGTGTTGATTATCAATCTGAAAAAAGATTATTGAATTGTATTAATGTCATACTGGATACGAAATGGGCAGAAGAACTTGACATAATTCTTGATAAATTTTCAGCATAATCCCCAAAATCGTATTTGAAATTGTACAAAAAATACACGAAACATTGAGGTTATTACGAGCGTTTCTGAGGAGATGTAACAGCTCTCTGGACCACGTATACCTAACATGCCCCTCACTCGTGGATTTCGGTGTGTTTCGCGAGAGAGGGAGAGAGAGCAGGCAGTTTTGGGAGATAGAAACACTCACTCGAGGGACAAGGAAAAAGACTGTCGAAAAACCTTGTCCGAGTGTAGGCGGACTGAGCCCAAACCCCCAGCTTGCCAGTGCGCCTAAACGGCGTGACCCGTCTTACTTTTTGCGGGCTGACACTCAGGCCAACACTGACACAATGGGGATTTGAACCCAAGCCTCCCGCTCGGCAATCTCGAGTGCTAGCACTGCGCTACTACATACAGAGATAGAGAAAGATAGATAGAGAGAGAGAGAGAGAGAGAGAGAGAGAGAGAGAGAGAGAGAGAGAGAGAGAGAGAGAGAGTCTGGGGATAGCTGACCAACCGCATCAATTATTGAACTATAACAGCGCCGGACATGGAAACCCAAGGCCCCTAGGCAAAGAGAGTCGGGCCCCTTTTTAAAATTATTGAATAAAACAAAAATGTTAGTAATTCATCATTTGATCAAATTTAATCAAATAATCTTTCGTTAATTTTTTTTTCGGCCCCCTACAAGGTCGGGCCCCTAGGCCAGTGCTAATGTGCCTAGGCATAAGTCTGGCGCTGACTATAAAGTGAGTCAATCGTATAAATTCAACGAATCAAACGAAAACACGTGGAAAAAGTGGAAAAGCCAAGAAACTCAACGCCAAACAAATAACTGCGTAGATTCAATTGGAATAAATTCGTCGTCATCAGATAAATAAATGAAATATCCGAGGTTTTCAATCATTCATTTCAATTCCATTTCAATTGATCGCCAGTGAATTGTTCATTGATAGGCAATCGAAGAATTTGAACGACGGATTCAGTGGATTTCTGTTACTAGATTTCTTTGCAATTCGTAATAGGGCAGTTGGATAACATACGTGCACGATACGAGTGTGCGTGAAATGTTTGCACGTATATACGACCGTCAACGCTGTCTAGCGAGGGTTAAGCGCAACACGAGGGCGTTTATTGCAACTATGTATACGCCAACACAACCTTACTTTCTGTGCCTGTATGTTATCCAACAGGCCTATTGTGCTCCGGCGTAAGTGATCTAGTGTCTTGGAGGGATCCGACGCCAAACAGAGCATCTTCAGCACCTGGCTCAAAGTCATCTCCGAAATCAGCATGGCAGAGTCCAGTCCAGTGAGGGACCCGACGCTGGTCGGACAGGGCGTCTGCTCAGAGCGTCTGTTGAAACTCTCAGAGTGAAATGATATTTGATGATACTAAACTTATTTCAAGTGAATCCTGAAAATGATTTGTTTAGCCGTTAATTTATACTTGGGGTCTTCAGTTTTTCCGCATCTTCGTTGATTTATACGACTGACTTACTTAATAATTGAATAGTTATTATTGAATACCTTTTTCGAATGCTTGGCCGAATCCGCGTGGATTCACCCAGATTTTCCGGCCATGTTTTTTGTGGAGGCTGAAACTTTTTTTTAGGGATTCTTTGGCGTATTTTAAGCGACCCGTGTCCGAGGGTTTTGCCCGAAAATTTTTTGAAGGACCGTATTTATTAATTTTAAATTTGGCGAGAAAGTCAGTCTTTTTAAAACGAATTTCAGAAAAACTGCTGGAAAATTGAGCCAAATGGACTGATTTTGACGATTTTTTTTTTTTCAAAATGTTCAGAATTTCCTCACCTTTCAGGTCGAACCTATAGTTTTTTATTTTATTGCGATGCGAGTCCACAATTTTGAAAAAAACTGAAACGATTCGAAAATTTTCAAGTCAAAATATCTCAAAACACCACATCTTTTTTTTCGCTCGTTTTTTTATATGTTTTTGTACATGAACCGTACTAACTTCTCCCAAAGCGGCATCCCCAGTACTTTTTTTAAACGCAAGATAGAGCCGATTTTCGAAAATAACAGTTTTTTTGGCGTCTTTCGCCGTTTTCACCTGTTGTATCGAGTTTGAATCAAGAGACTCGGTAGAGTCTCGAGCCAAGTACATTAAAAAAATTTTTTTTACGCGCGAGAGACTCAACGGCTCTATATACCCGAGCGAACTCTGTTTCGGCCAAACGGCAATTTTCAAGTCGTGTTTATTCCGTCTTCGTGACAAATATCGCTTTTCGCATGCAAGGTTTTGAATCTGGGTGCGAAAAGCTCTCATTTAAGCCCAATTTGAACGTAATCAGTTATCTGAGAGCTTAGATATGATCAATTATAGATTTCTGATACCCCGTTTCATCGCCTATTTCGTTTCCTCCGTCATACGTCGTTTCCAAATTCTGAATACATAATACTATAGAAAGTCGTTCGAGTGATAGGGAAGTTACATGGTGCTGAAATATTACAGAGCTTCCGATCTATCTAGTATCATACATGCAAACAGACGAAACAACATTGTCTATGGCCGTCAAGTTACCGACCGTGCTGTCGTCCCATGTCGGCTGCTAGTGCGGCTGCGAGTTTTTATTACGAATTTGCGTATGTTAACTATTGTTACCGCTGGACATATTATAATAATGTGACGTTATTTACGACTTATTTATGATGGGATAAGAAACAACGAAATTTATGATTCTCCACTGAATCGAATATATGATTTCTACGAGAATGAGATAAGTCATTGAAATTTGGGAATACATAACCTATGGGATTGATCGTGCTACATCGTAATTGAATTGAAATAATACTCTAAGATGTTGAACGTTCGCATCGTGCTCTGTCTTGTGTAAAAATATTAATTCGGGGGCGATTTATTGATATTCGACGAGTCCTAAGGAATAACCGGAATAACAGACGTATATCTCGGCGGACAGTCTAGAGCAGACGTAACTCGGAATACGCTTCGAGGCGATTATAGAGCTCCGTACACATTTCCTACCCGGTTTCAGGAGTTACGTTTCGGTTCTAAACTGTCCACCGAACACGTCTGTTTCCGCAGAAGTTATTGATATGAGCAATCATTCAATTGTTTTGGTTATATTTTCCCACGCCTAGTTCTAGCTCCACAGAGAAAATGTGTACGCTGCAGTATGCTCCGGAGGTTTTCTTCGATGACTTAGCTTTAAATTTTCACGTTGCGGAGTAGCTCTTGGAGCACTCGAGTAACACGACGTCAAATCATCAGATTCTGACGATAAGAATACCTTGATGGACCGGAGCGAACGGACGAATCTTGCCATGCAATCTAATAACAGAAGTACTATCTTGGAAGACTTTATTGAGTGTTTATCGACAGTTATTAATTGATTTTGATATATTTCCATACGGTTATTATTTTTGTAGGAAATCATAAAAACATTATACTGGAGCATGGGAGGATACGGATTTCCACTTATGCTGAAGTTCATTGGCGGACAATTTGGAAAGTATTCATCCGGCCAACGTATTCCCTTGAGGGGAGTCTTCGCTGAAATTTTGTGAATCGCTATCAGATGTCAAATAAAAATTTTTTTCCAACAGTTCCTGAGTAATGGTAGTATAGACTGTGAAAAAAAATGTTCAGCCTTCTCCGATGAAGGTCTAAGCGCAAGAAACCTCGCGCAGAAGATTTTGCCCACCGCTGCCAAAATTCCTTGCTTCTACACTTTCACCGCAGGAGGGTTACAGTTTGTTTCCGCACCCTGCATACCGTATACAAAAGTACTGGACGGACTTTTTATATATACGTATATATTCAAAATTCAAATTCGCAAATTTAAAATTAATGACATGACAGCGGCAACTAGTTATAACCCTGCGTGCAAGTAACTCCACCAATGCCGGTCCCAAGTCCGGATGAGAAAAAAGGAGGGTTGCACGCAGGGTTACACGTTGGGAATATTCACCAATTTGTTAACTTCATTATATATCGGCTGCTTCGTATGACAGCCAGTCGACAAACAATAACGTTTCATTCGAAGACTCTGATAATTGCATATTAGCGTTCCATATTCGTCTAATAGACTTCTCAGAGTTTTATTGGATCTGTTTTCCATAGCGAAATACCTTCGTTCTATCTGAATAACAATCTTCACCCATACTTATTCGTTGGAGTACAATATCTTCTATGTCTTCTATGAATTATAGAAATCCGACCGAGCGAGCGTAGCGAGCGAGCACAAATATCAGGTGGTCCAACGTAATTTTACAAAAAGGAGTGATATCCCCCAAAAAAGCACCTTTGGTGCAAAAACCTTCGCCAAGTACATCAAAATCTTCCTCCAAAAAATTGTCTTCCACAAAAAGTCTTCCTCCAAAAATTGTCTTCCACAAAAAGTTTTCCTCCAAAAATTCGACTTCCTCAAAAAGTCTTCCTTCACAAACATCTCTAAAAAAAAATTGAAATCAGATCTAACTGCCAAGTACAACAGAATACGAATGAAATCCTACTACATGGCGTCGTGCTCGTTCGCTCGCTGCGCTCGCTCACTCGATTGGTTTTTTAAATAATTTGTGACGTCATAAAAATTAGGAGCAAAAAGTGACCAAACGATAAAATTGTAGAAAAAAAATACGAACACATAAATTTGTAAAAAAAATTGTAGAACAAAGTTTTGGAAATAAAAATTTGAAAAAAAAAAATGTTTAAACAAAATTTTGGGAGTGGTACTTGGCGGGCTTTTATAGCAATGTATTAGACTGTCACGTAAACATGTAACCTAATTTCACTTGCCCACACCTGGCCCGCAAAGTACCAGGGACAAAATTTTGTTTAAACATTTTTTTTTTCAAATTTTTATTTCCAAAACTTTGTTCTACAATTTTTTTTTTACAAATTTATGTGTTCGTATTTTTTTTCTACAATTTTATCGTTTGGTCACTTTTTGCTCCTAATTTTTATGACGTCACAAATTATTTAAAAAACCAATCGAGTGAGCGAGCGCAGCGAGCGAACGAGCACGACGCCATGTGGTAGGATTTCATTCGTATTCTGTTGTACTTGGCAGTTACATCTGATTTCAATTTTTTTTTTAGAGATGTTTGTGAAGGAAGACTTTTTGAGGAAGTCGAATTTTTGGAGGAAAACTTTTTGTGGAAGACAATTTTTGGAGGAAGACTTTTTGTGGAAGACAATTTTTGGAGGAAGACTTTTTGTGGAAGACAATTTTTTGGAGGAATATTGAATACGCTTCATCAAAATTCATAGCTGTGATACGTATATTACATTTTAACATTTTATAAATATATGCAACACGAATTTTAATTAACCACAACCCGGTACCAGAGTCCTAGTTGAATGAAAAACGTTTCAAAATGAACATTTCAGATACGTTAATTTTTCAATAAAAACCACAATTATTTTTCATGTTTTTTGAACTTTTTCTTCATAATCATATAGGTATACATATATATAGGTACACTCTTACGAATTTGTGATGTATTTGCCCCTGACTCATTTCACACCGAGAGAATAATGTAGCGAGATCAACCGAAGTATGCTCGGAGTTACCGAAGTGGTTTAAAAGGTCTCTCGTCGGTTCTATGCTTCAAGCGAGAGCAAGCGAAACAGAGATACCTGTTAGCGGTGCGCGCGTAGTGCAGTTGATATATTTCTCTCACACTCTTCCTCACATTAAACATAGAATCAAAAGGCTTTCCTCCGATAACTACAACGAAAGACTTCGGTTGATCTCGCTAGATTATTCGATTATTCTCTCGGTGTGAAATGAGTCAGGGGCAAATACATCACAAATTCGTGAGTGTCCGCTTTGGGAGAAGTTAGTACGGTTCATGTACAAAAACATACAGTCCGACCTCTCTATAAGGCCCCTCCCAATAGAGCCGGTTCCCCTATTTCTCGCTCGCAGCGTTCCCCCACTCTACCATGTAACGTGAGCTCGAGAAAGAGACGAAAGACGAGTCGTGCGACTAGCGAAGATGGCAAAGTGGGGGTACCTCAGTTCCTGGAAAAACTCTTCCCCTTGGGGGCCTGGGCGGCCCTATAGAGAGGTTGGACTGTATAATAAAACGAGCGAAAAAAAAGATGTGGTGTTTTGAGATATTTTGACTTGAAAATTTTCGAATCTTTTCAGTTTTTTCAAAATTGGGGTGGGGGTCAGAACTTGGAAGGGCCACAATCATTGTGGACGCGCATCGCAATAAAATCAAAAACTATAGGTGCGACCTGAAAGGGGAGGAAATTCTGAACATGTTGAAAAAAAAATCGTCAAAATCAGTCCATTTGGCTCAATTTTACAGCAGTTTTTCTGAAATTCGTTTTAAAAAGACTGATTTTCTCGCCAAATTTAAAATTAATAAATAAGGTCCTTCAAAAAATTTTCGGGCAAAATCCTCGGACACGGGTCGCTTAAAATACGCCAAAGAATCCGTAAAAAAATTTCAGCCTCCACAAAAAACATGGCCGGAAAATCTGGGTGAATCCACGCGGATTCGGCCGCTTATCTTTACCCAGACGCTCACTCTCCCCCTCCATTGTCTCATTTAAGCAAGGCCTATATAAATATCTATTTGACACGGAGCATGACAGGTTGTGAGTTTCTCCTCTTTTTCTTGTTTGATTTCATTTTAGCATTTTTTCTTTGTTTTTTACTTATTTTCCTCTATTTATCTTAACTTACCCCGCACGGAAATATATATATATATCAGAGATAATATATCAGGAAATGAACAAATTATATATAATATATATAAATTATACATAAAAAATATCTTATTATGGCCGCTTTTAGATATCAAATATTCATATAAATTCAATATATTATTTAAATATTTATTATATATATACGATGTATTAATTGTATATCTCACAATATATCCATTCATAGATATATAACTCGCACATATTTTGATACTTATTTTTCCGTCCGGGTTATTACACCACCCAATATATGTCAAATTATGTGCGAGTTATATATTTATGAATGGATATATTGGGAGATATACAATTAATACATCGTACATATATAATTAATATTTGAATAATATATTGAATTTATATATTTGATATACTAAAGGCGGCCATAATTAGATATTTTTTATGTATAATTAATATATCTTATACATAATTTGTACATTTCCTCATACATAAGTCATACATATTTCTGATATATATATTTTCATGCGGGACTATTAAGAGCATGCTGGAGTCAGGCTTTACCCACCGTACCCGGTTTTCACTTGTTTTCGCTGATATCAAAGCGTACGCGTCACGAACGCGAAAAAGAATTAGTTAGCGGTATTCTGTATTGAATTCCGAAGATTTATATTGCAAAACTTCTTTATTTCATGCACTAATAGAGAAATTCTATTGTATTCTGCATAAAATGATAATTGTGCGATGTCAACTCGTGGTCGCGGCCATATTGGGCGTTTATCATTTTATGCAGAATACAATAGAATTTTCTATTAGTGCATGAAATAAAGAAGTTTTGCAATATAAATCTTCAGAATTCAATATAGAATACCGCTAACTAATTCTTTTTCGCGTTCGTGACGCGTAGGCTTTGATATCAGTGAAAACAAGTGAAAACCGGGTATGGTGGGTAAAGCCTGACTCCAGCATGCTCTTAAGCTTAACGCTTTCTCATAATGTGAATAAACTTTTTTGGCGAGTAGGTCGTAGTAAAAAACCGTTTTATATAGTTTTCGAATAAATCCCTGAAGAGGACCCAAACCAAGGGTCGAAATGTCGGGATTCAAATAAAACGGTTTTTTACTACGACCTACTCGCCAAAAAAGTTTATTCACATTGAACAAGAGGTCGAAAAAAAAACAACATTCACGCCGAGATTCACACTTTCTCATAATGACTACTGCTTTTTTTTTGGGCACAGCGCAATTTCGTTTGTAATGCTCTGTGGTCATTTTGTCTAATATTGCTATAGGCATAATAAAAGCATCTATCTATCTCTGTCTTTCTATTTCTGTCTCTGTATTTGTTTGTTTACTTATTCATTTATTTAGTTTTATTTTCGCTTTTACTTTACTTTACTGTATGCTTAGTTCTTCGAATTATCTGTTTATACACTTTGCATGTACTATTTGCTTGTCTGTGGTCCTTAGGGGGTCTTACTCCAGGATCAAATAAATTGTTGCTCTACTCTACTCTACTCTACTCTCTCTCTCTCTCTTTCTCTCTCTCTCGATCTCGATCTCGAGCTGGTAGACGCTCGTTTTCTGTCTCGCGCTGCCGTACGCACTCAAACTCACGGAGGATGGACAGGCACTTCTGTTGAACATACCTGTTGATGGGCTTTCGTTTCCGCAGATATGCTCTAGTTTATCTGTTATTTATATGTAATCGTGTTTTGTTCAACTTTTTTCATCATGAGATGGAAATGAGCTCACTATGATGATTAGAAGTGTGTCAATTAGTATCAATGAGTCACAGAGAGAAATGGTATATTACTCCCAGAACTCTGCACGTTTATCTATCAGGTTTTATCTTCATCCATCGTTTAAAAATCAGCGTAACTATTTTTTATTCACAAAAGAAAGCTAATCGATTGAAAAAGCACGTGCATGACTAATTAGAACTAACTTCTGCCCACATGTAGCTTTCAGTTGTCAAGCTACTGTTGCTGTTACAGATTTATTCAAATAGTTTCGAAGCCTATACATCATAATATAATAGGTCCCGTCCCTTGTACGTAGAATTTGTTAATTGAACTTACGAGGAATTGGCGTTTGGCGATTTAGGCGATTGGGACCCGGAGGTTTTCTTCAATGTATAAGATCCCCTCTGGCTCTCGTTGGCCAATTTGTCCACTATTGCCTCTAGCTCAGAATAAACCTGGAACAGCAGACCATTGAACAAAATTAATATTTCGCTTTTATCATCATAGGTTATTCTCTTTCATTCGCTTCGGATTCTCAGTAATTTCATACATACCACAAACAGCAACTATCGATTTTGTACAAGTGTTATCAAAACTCAGTTCATTAAACGTTCTCTTCATCATTACCTTGGCTGTCTCGGCGTGAAATACTTGCTCCGCAGCGAACAGAGTCTGCAGATTGGTGACCAGGAAAAGAACACGAGAGTCATACAGCGCAGGCAATTCGTCATGGAGTTCAGAGTTTAATTGTTCGTAGGTACGTTTAGCTTCATCCAACTGTTCCTTTCCTTTAGTTACTTTGAGCTCGTCGCGTTTCTTTGGATTGCCTTGTAACGACTGAAAGCTGTGCCTCTGACCGTCGTAGTCTACCAGTTTACGTCCTCTCTTGTCGATTTTTTTCTGTAATACACAATATCCAGTTATGATCCAGATTTATTATGTTACGCTCCGGCTGAGCGTTTGATACTACAATTACAACTTTTCTTGTCAATTTTCGATATCTCAGCTTCCCAGACGGCTCAATTTCTCCATTACACCTACTTGGACGAAAAGTAAGTTATCTATCAAACATCAATTGTTTTCTATTTTACTGTCATTATTATTTTTCATTCTACTATATTCTATTCTATTGGTAACAATGTGCAAGATCAACATCATCGATTCGCAATTTTTGCCTGCATAAAATTTTGACACCAAGTGGTAGAAGGTCTCCGAATTCCAGGTAATTGAATTCACTATACGTTCTCTGAAGTCTGAGTTGAATTGTAAAAAACAATGTTTTTGCTCATATACAATCATTCAAAACTTCGTTATTATATACTTAACGCTTGAATTGTACTTTATTATGTGAGCGAATTTTCAATAAGTGTTATCAATTCACCCTCATTTCAGGAAACTGGCTTTGGTATGTGTTGAGGGGTACGAGGACTTGGTCTGCCAATTTATGAGTAAAATCTTGCCACAGCATGTCCATGTTCTGTGCCTGAACGTAGAGGAGGTCGTGTCCGGTCCACTGACTTTCGTATATTTCGTTCAAGGAATCCATGAGTGTTTTAGAGGCAGCCTGGACCGCTGAAATAACAAGAAAATCGATAACTACAAAATCATAAATGTTACAAAAATAGTTTCAACACTCATAACAAATAAAACGCCATGATTAATTATTTAAAGGATCGAGCCGAGGTCACGCTGTGATTTCGACCTTCTACTCTTTTTTTCTCCACGAATTATAGAAAGTATGAAGATAGAAAATAGGAATTGCACATATTTAGAATGATTCTCCGGCCGATTTCTGTGAGCCTTGCCATTAGTACGCCTAATATTTCCGGAAACTCAGTTTCATATATTAGGCTTCAACTGCCCGATGCACCTCATTTTAGTTGCAATAGTGGCATGAAAATAGTTCAAGTTGATAAAAAAGTTGCACAAAATCAGGAACAAGCGCGTTTGGGCTGACTGTATAAACCACTAGCCTTCGAACTTCGCGTTGTTCATTTTGTTTCCAGCTGTTTTGAATTTTGCAAATCTGACTTCAGATTTGCTATTCGTAACTCAAAAAACGTTCGAGTACCAATTTTTATCAGAATCTAATTTTTTTTCGCAGCATATCGAATACCCGAAATTGAAATTTGCAAAATAGACTCAAGATTCGTGATCAGCGATCCAAAAAACCATATAGTGCCAAATTGCATTCAAATCCGTTGATTCATTCTCAAGATATCATAATTTTTATTCTATTTTCGAGAAAGTTGTTATTCAGATAATTCGAAAAGTACTGAACCGATCAAAGCTAAAATCTAATCAGTTTTAAGTTGAGAGAAGCCTCGCGAATTAGCCTAATTTCATCAAAATCCGCGCACTCGTTCCTGAGATATCGTGGGAACGAAAATAGTCGGAGATGGTTCTCTGGATCTCGAAACGTGGAGATCCAGTGAGAACTCAACTCTTCATTTTCGGAGTGATTACAATGGCTTCTTTTTTTCTCTTAACGCAGAGAAACAGGAAATTAAAAAAGTAGCCTCGAATGTCCAATAGAATTACATTTTTCGACTGATTATGGATGATGTTATTATGTTCTTCAAATTTTTCAGAAACCTTTTGTCTTTTCACTTATACACGGAGAAAACCCGACACGAGTCGTCAATGTCAGCACATTGATCACCAATGAGACGTTCGAAAATTTTTTTTTCTCATTGGTGAGCAATGTGAGAACACTGGCCATCGGTGTCGCTTCATTGGTCACCGTTGTGCTACGCATGAAGTTGACTCTCACGGGCAAGCGATGCGTGCACATTGATAGTTCAAGTGTGCGCACTCGCAGCTCGTGCCTCTCTCATTGCTGAGCAATGTCCAGCTCACTATTCAACTCGTATACGAAATATTTGGGAAGGGCGCAAGATTCAGTAGTGAGCTGGATATTGCTCAGCAATGAGAGAGGCACGAGCTCCGAGTGCGCACACTTGAACTATCAATGTGCACGCATCGCTTGCCCGTGAGAGTCAACTTCATGCGTAGCACAATGGTGACCAATGAAGCGACACCGTTGGCCAGTGTTCTCACATTGCTCACCAATGAGAAAAAAAAATTTTCGAACGTCTCATTGGTGATCAATCTGCTGACATTGACGACTCGTGTCGGGTTTTCTCCGTGTAGTAAGTACATGTTCTGTAATTTCTGTAAAGATGAAAATCTAACGTATTTTCGAGGTGATTTTTAAGATTTTGCTGTCAATACCAGGGTATTCATAGCAATACCAATAGCGTCAATGGCATATCAAATTCCTCGACATTTTCGGTTTTCCAGATGGAAATTTCAATTTTTTCTGGAATTTTTTAACCTCATTTACCTAAGCAACGCAATTTTTGAATGCGAATTCTTCATCACTTGAACAACAATAGTTTTTGTTACAAAATAAAATTGTTAATTTTTCTTGTAATTTTATTTCACATAAACTCAAGTACCAAATGTTTATTAATCATTGCGCTTCCGATGACCGACAATTTGAGGATTGTTGAATTTCGAAAATTGGCCAGTTTCGTTTTAAAGTGCGCGATGTTTGGCTTAAATTTGTCGATGAAGACGACTCCATATGGCGCTCTAAGAATCAATCTGGGAAACAAATTCTGCATCGAAAAATTCAAGCGTAAGCGCAGCCTTAGTTTTATTGAAATGGGAAATTTGTCGAATTTGATCAATGTCCAAACATACCGATAAACATTTCAATTCAAAGAAACTAAGGTAAATCTGGGATTAGCGCAAGATTTGAGATATTTTCGAAAATTGTACAACCTATAGGTGAAAAATTGAAAAATTCCAGGATACGAGATTGAATTCCCTAACATTTCCCGGTTTTTTCACACACATGTAAATTCCCTGACAATTTTCGGTTTTAAAGATCTCCCTGGCAACTGGCCACCCTGAATGCACATAAAATAGTGTCCAATAGTGACAATTTCTGGAAATTAGAGGCTGAAGAAGTGGCACCTAATAGTGGCATTACTCATTAGCGGCCGAGTGGTAGCCCTACAGTATACAGAAAATAATTTGTTGGCTTATTTTCTGGTTAAAGGTATTCTAGAGTGATGAATGAGATTAAACGATAGGGATAGATGTGGCAAAAGTATGTTCTCGTTTCGTACGTATATAATAAATTTGTCGTTTAGCTAATCCAAATATCTATCGATTGACGGATCAGCGTTAAAATAATATGCAAACAGGTATGCCCCCGTTCCAAGAATAATTTACACTATGATTCTCCAACGACAGAGGCGATAAGTAGTGGAAATTTTACGCGCTTACTGCAGATTGGTAAAATCAGTTCTTCGAAAGATGGAAAGGACTGATGAAAAAAATTTGATGAATGCGGCTTTTGACAAAGTTATGTAACCAATATAACCGTGGATATATTCTGCGGGTAGGAAGAGGAAGTGCGTTTCACGTCATTTCTAAGGAGAAATTAAAGATGCAAGTTTGGATATTAATCGGACAAAAGTATTCAATAATAGCAAAAAAAAAAAATCAGTTTATTTTATTTTGTCGCTTCTGCTTCCCATTTCATAAATTTTACTCAAAGTATGACTCGTTAATTCGAGTACTATAACCATGAATACGACACTTGTATAACCCAGGCAGGCTACATGGCATGTAACAGAAATAGACGTAGATACGACATCGTCTATATTCTATAATCTGGAGTGAGCGATGTTCCGAATTTGTTCAATCTGAACGAACGAATATGTGTATCAACTTCTACTCTACGAGTTAGTCATAACCCGGATACTAACACGATCGCTATTTTTTTATTCATGTGATTTTTTTTCGTCTTTTCAGGTGGATCGAGATACGATTTTTCTTTCGTGGACCACGTAGACCAAGGGTTTTTTTTATGGTCAATTTCTTAGACACACAAGTTTGATCGGAATATGCTCGGGTAATATTTTTTCGTCAGCAATTCAATACTGGTTTTAAGTTTGCGAGGGTAAAAATAAAAAAATTGATCACTCTGAGAAAAATCCCTTGATTTCTAAACCCAAAATTCCCCGAGAATTCCAGGATATGCAAGGGGGGGAAAATCCCTGAGATTTCCAGGACCTCCAAGTTTTTTAAGGAGGTAGACATCCTGGATTAAAACAGTGAAATGGAGTAACGATTTTACCCAACTTTAGAGTCTTATATGGGGGAGAGTAGGTATGTCGTAACCACTTTGGACTTTACAGTTTTTAAAATATAATTCTAAAATCAGATAACATAGTTATTTGTTTTTCGCACTCTACATTCATTTACGAATCACCAGAAGAATCACCGTTCTTTGAGGTTGA
The DNA here is from genome assembly GCA_018257835.1 of Euura lappo. Lineage (NCBI taxonomy): Eukaryota > Metazoa > Arthropoda > Insecta > Hymenoptera > Tenthredinidae > Euura > Euura lappo. The sequence goes on from JAEUYN010001852.1 coordinate 28,958, forward strand.
TAGTAAAGGTATGAAAACAATTTTTTTTCTCAACCTCTGCAAACTCTACTTTATAGCCAACCTGCAGTGGGGTAAATCGTACCACCGGTTGGGTAAATCGTACTACCCCAAAAGAACGGAACATAGACATATTACTGGTAACACTGCATTTTACTTGATTCAACGAAACTTTGGAATAGTTAACAATCTGATATGCTATATTAGTAGAACAACTTTTTTCGATACATTTATATTGTGTAATATTACTTAAATACCATTATTTATTATTTAGCCATAAACACAACATGTAGGTAATTAATATATTTATTCTTTTGTCTTTGGGAAAACAAGTATTTCGTATCGATGCTGGTCACCACAACTGTCTTTATTTGCAAGAAAAGCTAAATTTTTGTTTGGTTCCGGGCTTACACCCAGGGCAGGTACCCCGGTACGATTTATCCGGACAGTATCGGTACGAATTGGCCGACTATCTATTGTTTTACGGAAAAAATTCGCATTTGGCTCATAACAGCCATAACCAAAATGTCAGCGCGGCAAAATAACCATGAATGAAAATGAGAATGAAAATCATTACGAAGTTCCTTACGAATACATTAGCCTTATTGACATCCAGCAGCGTCTAATTTCGTTTTCGTGCTTATAAACCGTCATACTTTGATGTTCTGCCGCCCAATAGCGGCTATTCGAAGTAGTATTAGAGATCTTAAAGTTGTACGATTTACCTGGTGGTACGATTTAGCCTACTCTCCCCTATCTAGGCTACTCTTGAGGATACTCTGTTATCTAGCGTTATAGACAATGAATGATGGACCAGTGCAAGCTCTACCCGTTCGATCAGACGAGATTCGAACGAGAAATCACTAAAAATGAACAGATGACATGAGAGTGTGAATGGGTTTGATTAAACAGACTTACCTCTTATACATCTAATGTAATTGTTAAACTCTTTTTGAAGCCGGTTAGCTGCATTCTGCTGCCTTGTAAAGTTCTGTAGATGTTCGTCGAAAATATCGTCAGCAGTTCGGTCAACCTTTCCGAAATTTTGAAGAAACTAGAAAAAAACAGGTTTCCGTTGTTATTTATTTCTTTTTTCATTTCGTTGAATTCAAGAGAAAGGTTATCATATTTCCTAATCACTATTTGGCTCGCGTTCGCTCATTTGTTTAAAATTGAATAAGTCTTTTCGTGCGACCTATTAGCATTTGAGAAAGACTCGGAAATGGCGTAGGCGCGATTCTTGGCGACGGTGTGGGGGCGTCGGCACGAAGCATGAGCTGGTTCCGAGGTGTTCAGAAGCGAATCTTCCGTATATCGCCATATCAGGAGACGTAGACATCTACCTTCAAAAACGAAGTCGGTGCGACACACAGGTGAACGAAACTCGCGCCGACAACAGCAGATGATCGTATACGCATAGGCAAGTTCGCATCTATATTCACACGTCATGGGTAACGTCGGGGACAATTTTTTTTTCAGAAATTTGGTGTGCTACCCGAATCTTTGTGTTAAATTTATGTTGACTTCGTATGAAAATGAGATTAACGACAAATTAACACAATATTAGTCTTAAAAATGTTAGCATTCAAAATGCTAACATTTTCGGGGTAATAGTGAGGCATAGGGGATCAGATGTTAAAATGCAACAAAAATTCGCACGAGACGGAAATGCGTGCAATGCGTTACGGAAGTAACGACAATGAGAAGTTCGTGGGTTAAAAATCACCAGGGCTGGAATAACGTTCGACATATCGGTAAAACATCTGGTGTTTCGGAAATTTGATCGAATTGACAATGGATCAAGACGCAAAATTGCAAGACGTATCGTAAAGCCTCGTCGTCACGACTCTGATAGCGAGGAAGAATATACACCCAAGCCGGTGAAAGGTTGTTAGCCGAGGTTGTTAGCGTCCACTTTTTGAAAGTTATACAAATAACGTTTCATCATGAACCGCACTAAATGTGTATTGCCGAACATGATTAAATGAATATAAAACCAAATGTTGAATTACTTAGAATTTGTGAAGACTTAATTTCAAGCGGATTCAAATAGAAATGCGATAGATACAAATATATTGAAACAAAATGCACTAAGAACAAGAAAACAGGTGACATTTTCAATGCCTTCGGAGGCTTGCGTTAGACACAAGGTTTATAGATTTTTGAATAGATTCTCTGGGACACCATGTTTTTTTTTTTTTTATCGTGTACGACTTAAGTGTACCAATTCAAGAAGTGTACTCGAACTGTAAAGTGAAAGTTCCCAGCCCTTTCAAGATTTTCAATGAAAAGCCAGAAATTCCCTTTTTTTTACTTCCGTTAAGAATATTCATTATCGAAGGTGCACATGAGGTCTGACAGCTTTCACTCTCATGTGGTGACTTTCGGAATCACTCAGGAATCACTTGAGTGAGTCGGCTCTGACTGGCCACGTAACCCGGAAGCGCACCCTATTGAAAAAATGGGTGTCGATGTGACGTCGTACTAACGCCACATTAACGTCGTAAAGTACGTAAACCCGTGTATAGGCTCGGTAGTGTGAAACGACGTCGGAAACTAGGTGTGAATTTGGGATATCATTCGACGTCTTTGCGACGTAAGTTTCGACGTCGCTTACGATGTATGTATCATCGTACGTTTAAGGATGTATAGGCTATACAATCTCAACCAAAAGTGAGTCTCGTCGTCAATATTGAGTACTTCGAGATGAGATAAAAATCGGAAAAAAATCAACCACAATCAAGATGATAAGAGTATTCATTTTCAATAATAATAATGCCCAAAAGTTATCAACAAATTGTTTAAACAAATCATTGTTCAACAAATTTCCTGGTGACGTTATTTTTTTTTCATGTCAAATGAATTCGTTAAGTTTTCTGAATACATATGAATTTTTTCAGAATTTTGTCACTTTTTTGAAATTTCCGTTTTTGATTTTGAAAAATGGAGAAAAAAATTTGAATTTTGGATATGTTATTTTGGAAACAATTTAGATTACAATTCCGAAGTTTCCGGAGAGTAGAACTAATAGTTTTGTAAATACAGCCTTTAGAAATTTCCGAAAACGGAAATTTCAAAAAAGTGACAAAATTCTGAAAAAATTCATGTGTATTCAGAATGATTAACGAATTCATTTGACATGAAAAAAAAATAACGTCACCAGGAAATTTGTTAAACATTGATTTGTTTAAACAATTTGTTGATAACTTTTGGGCATTATTATTATTGAAAATGAATATTCTTATCATCTTGATTGTGGTTGATTTTTTTCCGATTTTTATCTCATCTTGAAGTACTCAATATTGACGACGAGACTCACTTTTGGTTGAGATTGTATAGCCTATACATCCTTAATCAGCTATTCAGCTCGAATCATCAGCTATTTAGCTGGGAAACTGACGAAATAAGTTTTATAATCAATTTATTGTTTTCAGGAATATATGTTCAACATTGATAATTCATGTGAGTGTCATAACTGGAACTAAATTTTTTCCCGTTGACCTCCGTCCACTATACGACTTTGAAGTGCAGGAGGATTCCGAGTCTGTGGTAACGCGTAAGTTTAGCCAACACCGTGCAAATTTACTCGCGAGAACCATAAAGACAGCCAACCATCTATCGGTGCGTGCGTTACGTTATTAGAAATATTTCAACAGAATTTTCACAGGGCCCTCCCTTCAGAAGAATCCTTGGATAAACAATCTTTTCTGTTTTTGAGATAAAATTGTTGCAACTCATTTCTTCATCACGAATCCCAAAATAACGCTGGTATTTCCAATCAAGAAATATTTTATATACTAATACTTCGTTGGATCGATGGTGAACAAGGCGCGTCTGTCTACATTCTACCGGGCCATTTTCTATGTATTTACCGAACGACGGGTGCGCCTAAGATAGGCAATCGGGGTTAGACCATGGTTAAATCTCACGTATACGGTGAGCATCTCAATCTACTTCAATCCTAACCTCGAAGGTCATTTTACGGAGAAGAATTTCCTTCGACTCTCGCAGCGCAACACGGAGAAAATCCGACACGAGTCGTCAATGTAAGCACCTTGATCACCAATGAGACATTTGAAAAAAAAATCTTTCTCATTGGTGAGCAATGTGAGAACACTGGCTAACGGTGTCGCTTCATTGGTCGCCGTTGTGTTACGCATGAAGTTGACTCTCACGGGCAAGCGATGCGTGCACATTCATAGTTCAAGTGTGCGCACTCGGAGCTCGTGCCTCTCTCATTGGTGAGCAATGTCCAGCTCACTACTCGTATACGAAATATTCGGGAAGTGCGCAAGATTCAGTAGTGAGCTGGACATTGCTCACCAATGAGAGAGGCACGAGCTCCGAGTGCGCACACTTGAACTATGAATGTGCACGCATCGCTTGCCCGTGAGAGTCAATGTCATGCGTAGCACAACGGCGACCAATGAAGCGACACCGTTAGCCAGTGTTCTCACATTGCTCACCAATGAGAAAGATTTTTTTTCGAACGTCTCATTGGTGATCATTGTGCTTACATTGACGACTCGTGTCGGGTTTTCTCCGTGAAGGCGTCTGAAGGCGACGGGGAAGAATAGCCATCGTCTTTAATCACAATCCTGCTCTGCGACTGGCGACGATAGAAATTCTTCGCCGTCGCCTTCAGACTCCCTGTGCTGCGACTGTGACGAAGGAGTTCGATTGTCGTCAGGGTCTTGTGAATTAGAATTCGCGAGTGGCTAAATATTCAAACTATCCACACAAAACATCGTTATTCAATCATGGCTCTAGATGAACAAATATTTATATCATACATTGATCCAAAAATGATGAAATAAATATTCATCAATATCCATATCTTACCTAATTTTCAACAATTACCAATAATCAGTTGTAATTTTGGTAAATATCTTTTGAGGTTAGGATTGAAGTAGATTGAGGTGCTCAACCTAAACGTGAGATTTGGAGATGGTGCAAGTCCGGTTGCCTGTCGCAGGCGCACCCTTCGTTCGGTGGATAGAAAAACAGTATAGGTATAATAAAAGGTAATGAGCTGTGGGAAGTGTTTTCTCGGTTTCTTTAATAAATTAATTTCGAGTTGATTCTGGTAAATATCTATTAGTAATTAACGTAACGTAACTACGTTAGAACTGATCTGATTTACAATCAGTTCAATTCCTAGCAACGAAATCGGAAATTGATTCGCTCAGTATGTGTATAGACGAAATTGACGCTATTTTTTATTACAAATCTATCACAGTTGGACGATATAGGTATGTCTACCTGTTGTGTAATGAAGGGGATTGCAAACTGCTTTTTTTTTAAACCATTTTCGCTCTACTGTTGAATGCCGTTGAGTTTTATTAATTGATTATTCAATTTCTATCATCGTGAAGGTAATGCTGCAGCTGAACTGGTGAAAACTTGGTATGTAGTACATAATAAAAAAGAAACGAGCTTGTTACGAGCCACTCTGGTGATAGGTATAATATTTCTCTAACACCCGGTCGCAAAATGCCATTTTTCACCCCACGTGAACGGGAAGTCGTGCTTTCCGATGCAGGGGGTGGTGAAAAATAGTATACTACCCACGGGAGTGAAAAAGGCCATCCCAAACTGCGTTCTTGCCATCCTCGCCTTCGGCTCGGGTGTCAATCTCACATGCAGTTTGGAATAGCCTACTTTCCCTCCCTAGGTGTGTAATATACTAATTCCATACCTCTTGAGCGGGCGCAAAACAGATCTTTTCGGCCCTCGAACGGAAATAGTTAGGTATTTGTGTATCAAGGGCGGAAAGTACGATTTTTCCGAGTGTGCCTTTGGCGGCACGAGCCGAAGGCGATTTGCTGCGAGCACACTCGCCAAAATAGCCTTGCGCCCGTGATGCAAACGATGTTTTTCTCATCACCTGGTCTGCAGAAATGCCTCTTTTCAGACCGAGTGAGCGGGCGGAAAACAGGATTTTGCGCCCTAGGGTAGGAAAAAGTCTCTTTCGCCCGCTTCTAGCGGGCGGAAATATACTATTCCGCCCGAGGGCGAAAAGATCTGTTTTCCGCCCGCTCAAGAGGTATGAAAAGTGGCATTTTGCGACCGGGTGTGAGAAAAAGCCTTTTCGGACTATACGAATGTAATATCAAGACAAAGAAACAATTCGAAACTAAAAAAGTTTTTTTAGAAGGCCCCGTGATTTGGTATGGAATGCTCCATACATGTATAGGCCTGCAGCGGGAATGGAGGTTCAAAGATAGATACCCGATATCTGTACATTCACAAGTATAGGTATAAAAGAGTTCTGCTTGTCGTCGCAATAACACGTTTGTATACCGTTATACTTATACCGGCTTGGTTTGTTACTGAACGCGGATATTTACCATTTATACAGATAATCGACAAACCTTGGCTCTAGCATCAGGAAATTTCGCATTTTATAGGACTTTTATATTTTTTGCCCTGAAGATTAATTTATTTCGAATTTCCTTGCACAATTTTGGCAGTATTGACAACAAAAAATAATCATCGAGTACAGAGATATTGTTGAAAATTGTCGAAATCTGTGATATTAGCTCGAGCATAGTATAGCGATAAAAATAACGAATTCTGTTCAAGTTCTAGAAAAACACTCGGCATATGAGCCTGTATACGAATCTATAGTTCGGGAAGAGAAGAGTTAGTAGGTACGAAGAAGCGACACGCGTCTTATTAATAGCAAATCCCCCGGCTGACGTCAAGGATCGGTTTGTCCGGTTGCCGTTGCACCGCTATTATTGTGCCATCTCCGTGTGTACGGCATACTTCGAACCCATCAACACCCCGCGAAGAGTCGGGAGTATGCGGGACTAGGGAAATGGGACGAGACAAATTTTAGGACAACACAGACATTTCTGGCAAATAAAATAATCAAACAAGAAGCAAACCTGAAACGTATGCTGCAATAATTTCCAAAAGAAATGCCTGGTGGTCATTCAAGGAGAAGGAAAAAAGAGTAGAGTTGATTCCGAAAAGGCTCGATATAGTTGCCCAATCCCGTCGTACCTCGTAACCGTGTAGGTCGACGCGAAGCCGCGAAACTGGGAGGACGGTGCCCGAGTACAGGTACGCGGACATCAACCTCTGCGCGATCGCCCACCTTTCAACTACTTTCATCTATGTGCCTTGGAGTTCCTTAATAGCACTCGCGGCACGGCAGCCTATAAAGACGCGGGCGAGGCGAAAATCTGTTGGAATGTTACCTCTTTGATTCAAGTTGAGTGATGACATTTTGAGAAAATTGTCAAATTCTCTCATAACGATAAAAATTTGATCCAATATTATGTATTCAAACAATAATAATGGATTGTGCTCAACAAAAAGTTCGACTCTCCTTTTTTCCGTTCTTTTAGCGAGTTATCAAAAGTTTTCCGTTGTGATACACAAAAAAATATTCGAAAAGGTGGTAAATCTATGTTTTTGAACAAGTCATTATTATTGTCCCTGGTGCAGAAATCATATATCGAAACGTTGCAAGATAAGCTAAGCGGCGGTATAGCGGAGTGGTTAGAACGTGCGATTAGCATTACGGACAGCGGCGAGTGTTCCTCACTGTAAAAAAAAAATCTGTAAAAACACAGTACTATTGGGTTCGTAAATCGACGGAAATATCACGACTGGAAATTTGTAGTGATAAGGTCCTGGCCAGGATTGCCCTACTGCCCGATCAGGCTCACATCAGGTAAAGTGATCAGGCCCATGTCAGGGGGAGTGATCATAGACCGGGAGATGGTAACACAAAAAAGTTAGTCATTTGTTACAGGGATTACGACCCCCTACGGGTCTAATTGTGTAATGAACAAGACGAAATAGATGCTAACTCACTGGCCGTGGGGCGTTAATCGCGTGGCGATCTACCGAACGTGTAGGATAAATTTGGATTTTCAAACGCTTTGTTACAAGATAATTCTTATATTTTCCGGTAGTTTATAAAAAGAAAAGTAGGCGGAAGCGTAACGCCATACTTATCCGGTGGTGCTTATACCCCGCCATACCAATTAGAAAGCGTTGATTTTTTTTTTTATTTTTTTTATGACTTGTTACAGGCTAATTTTTTTTTATCTGGTCATCTTTGAAAAGCCATTCACGGAAATCACCATGCCATACCGTTCCGATGGTTCCAACTAGATGCCATACTGTAACAAATGGTTTGGCAATATTATTAGAAAAAATTGCGTCCTTGCGGCGCGGGCGGTATGGCGGCTACTTGGAACCATCGGAACGGTATGGCATGGTGATTTCCGTGAATGGCTTTTCAAAGATGACCAGATAAAAAAAAAATTAGCCTGTAACAAGTCATAAAAAAAATTAAAAAAAAAATCAACGCTTTCTATTTGGTATGGCGGGGTATAAGCACCACCGGATAAGTATGGCGTTACGCTTCCGCCTACTTTTCTTTTTATAAACTACCGGAAAATATAAGAATTATCTTGTAACAAAGCGTTTGAAAATCCAAATTTATCCTACACGTTCGGTAGATCGCCACGCGATTACGCCCCACGGCCAGTGAGTTAGCATCTATTTCGTCTTGTTCATTACACAATTAGACCCGTAGGGGGTCGTAATACCTGTAACAAATGACTAACTTTTTTGTGTTACCATCTCCCGTGACCCTGACCGCGTTTGTAACGCAGCGTTCCACAAGAGCCTGATCAGGCACCCTGCTCCGGCCGCCGTCAAGGTTATCGATCAGGGATGGATCAGGCCGCCTGATCCGGGTGTCAGTCAGGCACACATTAGATTTATTGATCAGGCTTCCTGGTCAAGCCCTGATTATATTAGTGAATCTGTGTTTGGATTATTCAACATTGAAAATATAATTACAAAATAAAAATTTTGTGGTTTGAGTAAGCTGAACCACTCATACTCGACCCCATATCGACGTTAGAACGCAATTTTACTTCAGAAAAATTTCGCATTATTTTGACCTAACCGGGTTTCGATCCAGGACCTATCGCTCGTTCGCATTACTAATCGCACGCCCTACCTATTTCGCCAAACTACTTATTGGATATGATTAAAACTTTGACCTATTATAATAATAAGAGCTTCGAACATAGTAATATAAATGATTATCCTGTGTGGTGCCAGCGGGTTGAAAGCGTACGAAATGGGTGTGTATTAGGGTGGCAATATTTTGACCTCAATTTTTCGATTTCAAGTCTCACCCCAAAAAATGATAGTTTTTACCGAGAAAACAAACCCCTCCAAAGATAAACGTAATTGGAAAATTTTTAGAGGTCGCTCAAGGGGGTCGAAAAATCGAGCTTTTACCTGAAAACCGGTTTTTCAACTTTTTTATTCCGGGTCTCTCACCCTCTCAATGTCTTCATGCTCCAAATTCATGAAGGTGTTCCAAATTTCACTGAAAAATATTGATGTTTAGCGGGTCGCTCAATACCTCCAACCAAAATTATTTTGCCCAAATGTCAAAGATTTTTTTTTTTAATAACTCCGACTCTCACCCTCTACTTACATTCACTCATACTTGACATCTCTCAAAGCACACCAAATTTCAATGGAATCGATTCACATTTAGAGGTCGCTCAATCGATCTGAAAGAGATTTCCCGGATTTTGAATAATTTTCAACCACAGCTACTATTTAACAATGAAACATTGATGATCAACGGTTTAATAATTATTTTTGGATCAACATAAGTTAATTAATGAAGGTTTGCAATGATAATCTAATAATAATAGTCCAAATATAATATTAAAGAATAAAATATTATACCTTGTATTCTTTAATATTATATTTGGACTATTATTATTAGATTGTCATTGCAAACCTTCATTAATTAACTTATGTTGATCCAAAAATAATTAATAAACTGTTGATCATCAATGTTTCATTGTTAAATAGTAGCTGTGGTTGAAAATTATTCAAAATCCGAGAAATTTCTTTCAGATCGATTGAGCGACCCCCTAAATGTGAATCGATTCCATTGAAATTTGGTGTGCTTTGAGAGATGTCAAGTATGAGTGAATGTATAGGGTGAGAGTCGGAGTTATTAAAAAAAAAATCTTTGACATTTGGGCAAAATAATTTTGGTTGGAGGTATTGAGCGACCCGCTAAACATCAATATTTTTCAGTGAAATTTGGAACACCTTCATGAATTTGGAGCATGAAGACATTGAGAGGGTGAGAGGCCCGGAATAAAAAA
>JAEUYN010001853.1:0-21944 GCA_018257835.1 Euura lappo
AGTGTATCAACAATGAACCTATTTTCTATAATTTGTGTTTCTTCATTATTTAACGGGTCTCCACGTCCAATTTTTGTTAATATAGTAGAGAATGTTATGTCAGATTGTCTCATAATTTGTGTCAATTTGAATTGTTGAAATTCCAGCCAAAGCAGTGGACCGAATGTATCACGACTTCGGTATATCGGTAAATCTTGCACTGGTGGTAATTGGTGGAGGTCTCCGCATAATATTATATCAATACCTCCGAAACTTTCATTGGGTGTGCCTTTAGCTTGTCTTAAGCGTTGGTCGACCATTGTCAATATGCGATGTGAAATCATGCTTACTTCGTCTATTATCACGGCTTGGGTGTGTCTATACGCATTAATCATTTCTTGTCGTGCTTGTCCCGTCAATGCATTGAAGTTATGGATAGATAATTTGAATGCTGAGTGAACAGTAACCCCGTAGATGTTGAATGCCGCTTTGCCAGTTGAGGCGCAAACTATAACGGTGACTGAATCCTCTTCGGTACATGGGCACAGTTTTTCGTATACTTCAATCAACATGTGTATCGTGACTGATTTACCTGAGCCTGCAGGTCCACTTAAGAATACACGAAGGGGATCGGTAGCGTTAGTGAATTTTCGAAACATGATCTCGTAGAGTAACGCGCGTTGTTGAAAATTGACAATCCGCATTTGTGACATAAATGTTTCGTGTGACATACTCGTCTTTCGTTTAAGCAATCGAATCATGGCATTTGGTTGAATATATTGTGGATCATCGGGAGAAGCGTGTGCAAGGTCGACACTACCAAATATCTCGTCCGGATCGTAACCCAGTTCCTTACATGTGGCTCTGTGCAAGATTGTTGATGTTGGTTCTTCGTTAGGTACCTCTTCTTCGTCGTACCACGCCTTCTGTTCTTCCATTACTTGTTCCAAGTCCAAACGATATTCGAATTCTAGCCGGGCTGTGTTAATTTGTGTCATATATTCTCGATGTACTTGTAGCCAACGATTATTTATCAGTATGTCATGCTCTTCATTACGCCAGGGGTGGTGAAGGGTAACCAATTCCCGCAAATGTTGGTCGTACTCATCACATTTTCTGTAGCCACGGTATCGCAAGATCTTATTTGATCGTCGTTTTCTGTATTGTGGCGAATTTGATTTAGGTATTGCCTCGTATCTTGCGGCGAACTGTGCCAGTGTTATCAGTTCCATGTCCGCTGGTCTAGTTGCGTACTTTTCGAATATGTTTTTTTGCCACAAATCCGTATCCTCTTCTTCGAGTTCATGTAGATCCGCCATTGGACGATGTGTCCGAACACGTTCGTGTGGTAACATCGTGCAAACGAATTTACATTTTCGAGAACTACGTGTGATTGGGAACCTTAACAAAGACCAAGCTGCCTCTTGTGCAGAAATTTCCACAACCTTCAACAAATTACTACTGTAACTCGCCATAAGCTTGCGTGAACTGGTGTCAATTCGAGCTGCAATTACTTCATCGATACTCGTATCTGATTGCATTTTCTCCCCCCTCACTAAGTCCTTGAATTTTCGGTGTAACAAACTCATACCACGATTAGCTTTATTGATGTAATCAACTATGTATGCCGCACATGCATATTCCTCAAGAATATACTGTATGTCATTGTTGGAAGTCATCATCTGAAGTAAAGCGGGATTGTAGTTGTTCAGGTACACATTTTGAATTTTACGACGTAGCATTACTAACGGTCTCTTTAATGTACTTCGTATAGCTAGTTCGTATTCTTCCAAACCAGAGCATCCAGAAGAATCCATCAGTAATTCAAGTGTTTCATGTTTGCCAGATATTAATTGGTCGTGTAACACGCCGTTTAATTTTTGTAATCGTTTACGTTCAGCAGTGACCGTGTTGTCAGCATTTGGAAGTAATTTTGGCAAAGGCCGCATTACCTTCGTTTCTACCATTGGCCAAAAAGGAATATTAAAGCGACACTTATTTTTTTGATGCACATTGTTAGTGCGCTTGTAGCAAGTGAATGTATGCCGGTGGGCTTGACGAGTCGATACGTAATCGTGGTTTTCATCACACGACACGTGTTTATCTACGAATGGCGTTATTTCGTCATCAGTTGCGTCACTGCTTGGCGCACCTTCACACCAAATCATCATGTGTGCATGCGGGCTGCCTCTTTGTTGAAATTCAATACGGTAGAAGAAATCTTTCACGTAGTTGAAACCAAATACAACACCCTTCAATGTCATCAAATTCATCATTACATCCAGTTTTCGTTTGAACCAAACCGCACATGTTACCGGATCATCTCGAACAAGTGCATACTTTTTATGAGAAGGTAATGCTTCGGCTTCTTCCACAGACATAAGGCGACCATCCACAATTTTTGCCAAATTCTGTATCAAGTCTGGCCACATAACCTCTGCAGCTGTAATTGTGACAAAGAAGGTGGGCTTACCAAGTTGACGTATCATCGCATGCACATCGCGCTTTCGTTCTGCCATGTATGCAGGCATAGTGTTCATGCTCTTAGTAAAAGCCAAATTTTTTTCTGTAAATTCTGAAATGAATTTCTTGTCGAGCAATTGAGCCGCTGTGATTGGTTTATTGTCATCGTTAGTTGTTCGTTTAAAAGCTGTACTCAAACTTTCACTCATTCGCAAACGCAACACCTTCATCATGATGTACAGTAGATGGTCCGGACGTACACCACGCCGATCGCTTCGTCGTATTTCACTATTGGCTATTTCGAATGGTTTTGGTGGCTTACGATTCACAAATTCACGCTTTTCGCCAAGATAGATGCCGGGAAACGACAGCTCCTCGGCATCTTCGTCGAAACCTAACCCAACGGGTCGTTCATCTTGTGCTGGCGCTATTGCAAGTGCCATATCCTCATTCCACATCATCGTGGTTTGTTGGTGGGATTGTTCAGTGTGATAGTCTGGTTCGTTTTCTTGAAGTGATTCATCTAACTCGTAGTCTTGAATTGCATTCATTTTGTCGTTATCATCAATTAGTGGTGTTGTCGGCTTTTTCGCCGTAAGATCTTCGGACTTTACACCTTTTCTGAGATCTTCGAGCGTTACAGGAACTCCTAAAAGGGCTTCTTCGTTGAGTTCAACATGATGAGCCTTATAAAGTGGTTGTTGAATTAAAAAATTACACCATTTCAGCAGATCACCACGAGTAACTAACCCACTCATATATGTTGACTTATGTACCAGTTTTCGTTTAAGGTGTATATTTACTACCTGGTCGTCGCTGAGGAGTCGTGGAATCGCTCGTACCATATTATTAACGTTGACAGGAACATTGATGACCGAACCTACGGAACCAAATTGCCCTAGAAGTGGTCGTTGTAAGTGTCTGATTTGCATGAACGGTAGTCGAGGAGAAACCATTCGTTCAAGCACCGGATTCATGGATGGTAGGTGATCGGGTATAGATGGATACCTGAATCCATTTATAACCGCCATTGGAGGGATTTCTAATTTCTCCAAATGAGATTTACAATGACTGCAAGCTTGAGCCATGGGTTGTAATTGTTGCTCCACGCTAAAATCTTGAGGGTTTCAGTTCACTTCCGAACCACATGCGATCACAACATGAGCAAATTGATCCGAATCTGTCCGCAATACGTAAATCATACATTCTCTTTATTGCAGGTGATAGTGTAAAATTTTGTGTCTCCCGTGAGTAAACGAGGAAAGGTAACGCTTCGAAACTAACACAGGCAGACGCGCCCGTCGTCCGTGTGTCAGGTCCGTGCGGTAGCGAACGCACCCGACACACGGACGACGGGCGCGTCTGCCTGTGTTGGTTTCGAAGCGTTACCTTTCCTCGTTTACTCACGGTATGTGTTGCTCTTGAATATCGTTCGTCATTACATAAGGTTGGGCAGCACGTCGAGCAATCTCCACTTCGGTTAGTAGAACTGTTGTGGACTGGTTGATATCATGCTTCCGCTTCCGATATTCTCGCATGCGCAGTGCTGCAGACGTGATTTGAGGTGTTGGGGAATTCGATACAACTCTCTGTTCTCGCATACGCTGGGTCGGTGGGTTTACGTGAGAAGTGTATTTACAGAGACGCGCACGGTATTCTCTACTTCGTTCGGCTGATGATTTAACTCGAGAATCCGGGATTGCTTGGTTGCTGTGTTGAGTTATCAAATTGTTTCCGTCAGATACCGATGGATTTTTTCTTACACGCTTACGCGCACGATATTCTCTGCTTCGTTCGGCTGGTGATCTAATTCGATTATTTTTAACACGCTTACGTGCACGATATTCTCTCATTCGTGCAGCTGGTGACTTGATTCTAGAAGTCGACGGTACACCTGCTTCGTCAGAAGGTCTCAAGATCTCAAAGCGATTTTGACAATTGCTCAAAGTAGATTGCACAATGTCCGTTTGTATTTTTTTCCCGGGCTGTTCATCGTTCAAGTTCGCAATGTTTTTTTGCCGCTTCTTGTCCGATTGGTCTTCTTTCATATTTTTTACAGTATCCTTTGAATCGTTCCGAAAGGTAGAGTTGCGGCATTCTATTATGTCAAAATGACCCCTGTCGAGAACCCCAGATAATAAAAGTACTAATTGGTTGTCACAATTTGGCCCAAATTCTCGTGGAGTTTCATCATTCAGAACATAAACCAAAACATGGATATTATATATGTCTACAAATGATTTTAACTCCACCTCTCCCCCATAAACACCGTTTCCCGACATGTATGATTTGTATTGACTTCTGTTTATGATCCTTTCACCATACGACTCATCGCCTCTGATGAATGGTTCATAAACAGACCAATTTTGGATGACGTTGGAAACAATTCTTGATCTAACCGATCTATGTTTTTCCTGGTCATTATGTATAAAATGAGTAAATGATCGGAAAAGGCAATTGCCATCTCCGACTATTTGTACTTGAATAGAATGATCCATTATATTCTACTACTTAGCTGAGTAGTATATGTTTATCTCCAATTCCAATATGTCTTTGGCAGTTCTGGTTCTGATCGTTGCTTTGTGTGCTGAAGATCGTTCCAATAATCTCCGTCACTTCGTAAAAGCAAAATTATTTGTTCAATCTGTCACCGAATCTGTCACAAGAACTGAATGTCAGAAAGTGACATCTGCTAACCAAAACAACGAAGTTCGCCTCATGTTGTATAGAATTGGAACAAAAACTACCTGTCTGATTCAATCAATCGAAGTGACCGTGAGAAGATTCTTCTTTTCCACCGTGAAAAGATTCTTCTTTTCCTCTATGGCTTTATCCGTATATTGTTAAGTACCAACTTCTTATGAAATTCGTTGCGTTCAAGGCGTAGTAGCGTAGTCTCGAGCGTAGTGCTTCCGCGTGACGCTCCCAGCGTAACGTCACATGTAACGCGTGACGCCCGCCTCACCTCACTCACGAGCGTGGCGCTGCGTGCGTAACGTGACATGTTACCTCCCCTCCCCTCCCCTCCCCTCCCCTCCCCCCAGCGTAACGCTTTCGCGTGACGCTTCCAGCGTGACGCGTAACACCCCCCACCCCCGCCAACCGTCAGTAAGGAAGGTTTTTCAAACCTTCAATAGAACGATATATATACTAGGGGGGCTTCGCGCGCCAACCCCCCGTTTTAGGTTGTATTCAGTAATATTTTGTACATGGTGAAAAAAGTCCTCGTGAAAAATGAGCACAGTTATCGACTCCGACACGTCGCGATATCAAATTTGACATCGATTCAGAGAAAAAAGAGTCGACTGACGATTTAAATTCGACATCACGGAAAAATATGAAGATTTGTTCATGGTAGTTGGAAAAGAATGTAAACTTTATAAGTTTATAACCAAAACCTGATGAAATTTTATTTTTTTTAAATTGAAATTATATGATGAAAATTTATTTTATGTTCCATAATAAGAAATATTGTACATTAGATGGACAGGATTGTAATAACACTATTATCGTTTCCACACCACTATAAGTGCATGATGTAGTAGATAATTCGGCGCGTTTTTTTTATAGTGGTATCCCCAGTAGGCCTAATCCACTGGTCGCTGTGAATTTTACATTACAATGATGCCCAAAAAAGTTGAGAATGGTATAACTCACGTAAGAATTCATCCTTCGTCATTAAAAAAAAATGTACATCCGTGACTAAACCATTGAATCTAATCCAAACATGGAGAAGATGTTGAAAGCTTGAATGTTTACAAAATTGTAGGTTACAAAATTTCCGGCCAAACGATATTCCTTATGCTTGTGAATTCCTCTGAATCAATTTCTATGAACAATTTTTCCGGATTTCTGCACCGTGAAAGGGCTACATATAATTGGCCATGGGAAAATAATGGTTTACGAAAATATATCCCTACACTTTCAAAAATCTGACCTTGAGATTTATTTATTGTCATCGCAAATGCTAACATAATTGGAAATTGTTTACGGTATAAGTTGAACGGCAAAGACGAATACTCTCCAGTGTCTAACGTGACTCTGGGAATGAACGCGGAATTTCCTTGTTGATGTCCAGTAATAATTATTGCTTTAATGTTGAATTTATATAGTGCCACAATTTTCAACCTGGTGCCATTGCAGAGTCCATCACTAATGCTCAAGTTCCGAATAAGCATTACAACGGCCCCAACTTTTAATATTAATTTGTGAACCGGTAATCCGGGAAATTTGAACGAATTTAAGTAGTCTACCGGGTAATTTAACTGTAAATCTTCTTCGGATTGATACATACCCTTATGCCGCGCAGAGTCTATACTATAATAAATTTTTTATGTAGTTTGAAGCCTGTTAAGAATTTTATCATTCAATCTCGCCACATCTTCATTGTGGCATGCTAAAATTGTGCTATTTGAAAAATCAGTTTCCTCGTTTACGTCCAAACCATAAATTTTGGTGCAAATATCGTCTGTTTTTTGGCTGTCCGGTACATCTAATGATTCAATTGCTCCTTCACCTATTTGCAATAAAAAGTCCGAGAATTCTTTTTGACACGATCGCATATTTTTTTTCAATTTCAAAATCTTGAAGTTGGGCCACAAATCCGAATACTTGATGGTTTCTCTGACTATCGATGACCTACAACTATTTTTTACTACAGGTAAAATCTGTCTGAAGTCTCCGCCCAATATTACTAATTTTCCAGCAAATAGTGAATTCTCAAGACTGCAACAATCTCTCAATGTTCTCTCCACAATTTCTAAAGCTTTTTTTGGCATCATCGACGCTTCATCCCAAATCAAAACATCACACTCACGTAATTTTTGTTTATCAGATTGTAACTTCAAAAATGTTGTCTCTATATCTGATAAGTCTAAGGGCAACCTGAAAGTTCGATGACTTGTCATGCCGCCTGGTAGTAATATTGAAGCGATGCCAGTCCACCCGCATAGAAAAATATATATCAGGAATATGTGCTAGTTATATATCTATAATTCTTTTTGACACGATCGCATATTTTTTTTCAATTTCAAAATCTTGAAGTTGGGCCACAAATCCGAATACTTGATGGTTTCTCTGACTATCGATGACCTACAACTATTTTTTACTACAGGTAAAATCTGTCTGAAGTCTCCGCCCAATATTACTAATTTTCCAGCAAATAGTGAATTCTCAAGACTGCAACAATCTCTCAATGTTCTCTCCACAATTTCTAAAGCTTTTTTTGGCATCATCGACGCTTCATCCCAAATCAAAACATCACACTCACGTAATTTTTGTTTATCAGATTGTAACTTCAAAAATGTTGTCTCTATATCTGATAAGTCTAAGGGCAACCTGAAAGTTCGATGACTTGTCATGCCGCCTGGTAGTAATATTGAAGCG
The DNA here is from genome assembly GCA_018257835.1 of Euura lappo. Classification (NCBI taxonomy): domain Eukaryota; kingdom Metazoa; phylum Arthropoda; class Insecta; order Hymenoptera; family Tenthredinidae; genus Euura; species Euura lappo. The sequence continues at coordinate 7,828 of JAEUYN010001853.1, forward strand.
ATGCCAGTCCACCCGCATAGAAAAATATATATCAGGAATATGTGCTAGTTATATATCTATGACTAGATATATTCATGAGATATACTACTAATATATCGTATATATAATTAATACTCGAATGATATATTGCACCCATATATTTTGATCATATATTAGCTCGATATATGAAAAGTATACCTGCAATATACTCACAAAAATAAAACAAATATATTGTTAATATATGAGTGTAACAGTTGAAAATTGGCCAAAAAAAATTGTATAGTTCATACATATTTGGTACTTCGGAATTATACATTTTGACTATATATTGGATTGATGTAGAAAGAATATATCGATGATATACCCACAAGAAGAAAAGAAATATATTATTATTATATTAGCATAACAGTAGAAAACTGTCCGCAAGGAATATGTATATTTCATGCACATTTAATATTTCAGAATTGTATATTTTGACAATATATTAGATTGATGTGAAAAGTATATATCGTTGATATACTCACAGCCACGTCCACTAATTACAGGGGAAAAAATCGGTGTCAACGAAAAAAAAATACAGACCACAATTATTTTATTGTCGATATAACAAAAAAGTCGAGAAAGAATATACACAGCAAAAAGTATTCTGAGGTCAAAAATACGTATGTGTTCGTGATCCAAGAAATGATTGTTTCAGGGAATGAATAACATTTTTTTGGTTCGCATCTGCATGTATTACAGCACTATATAATTTCTCTACGATGTATATATATACACGATGTATATATATATACACGATGTATATGTATGTAACTTGTATATTTTTTAATATTTATTTCGGTATATAAACTATATACATCATAATCTATCATGTATAATAGCTGGCATATATTGCATATAAATATTATACATACTCAGTATATGGAACATATATGATAAATATATATAGTCAAATATATATACGATATATAACGATATATATTTAATATACTAAAAGCGGCCATAATAAGATATTTTTTATACATAATTTATACATCTCCTTGTATACAGGGTGAGTTATCTCCGTGTCTGAACGAGGGAGGGGCTTATCACTGCCGATGCTCCGCCCCTTGGCGTATCGAAAACTGTTTTCATTCGAAAGTCAACAATATCTTACTCGATCAGACCAAGTATCGACGGCTTGATGTTGACTTAAATTGTGATAACAGTTTGTGATACGCCAAGGGGCGGAGCATCAGCAGTGACAAGCCCCTCCCTCGTTCAGACCCGGAGATAACTCACCCTGTATAAATGATACATTTCCTGATATATGAGTCATACATATTCCGGATATATATTTTTCCGTGCGGGCAAGCCATCGATAATACTTTTTTTCCATTGCCGAGAAAATAGTGTATTAATGTTTTATACAAAAAAGTTTTACCCGTTCCGCCCGGGCCGTCAATGAAGATCATACCGTCTTTCGTGCTCGTTATGTAATCGAAAATATAAGATTGATCTCCATTCAGTTGATCAATCATTACCAAGAAATTATCTCTATTATTTTTTAAAATTTTTTTTACATCGTCTGTACTATCTTCAATTTCAATGTCTGATGGTTGAGGTAATCCAAAATCTGAACATGATAAATTTTCCCTTTTCAAAATCTCGTTTATATCGTGTAAAGCCCGTGTCTCGTGATTGTCGCGAAAACCCTCACAAAAATTGTTTTTAAACTTTTCCCAAATTTTAAAAGACGAAGGCGTACTATCGGCTATGAGAAACCAAGCAAAAAATTTTCTTAATTGTGTCGGCGGCATGATAGAACAGGCTTCTTCGAAAATTTTGTAAATTTCATCGTCACTTTCTACTAATCCCATGGCCAAAGCGGTTTCTTTGAATGTAGCATATTTCATATTTTCGTGAAATTTCAAATCATCGAAAGAAGTTGCACCTACAATTCTGTTCAAAATTAAGTTTTCGTAACACCTGCATGGGAACTTCGGCTCCGCACACTGTAGAGAGTGCGCGAAATGGCTGATTCCCTTACCGGCCGAGGACAGTGCCGGAATGTGGACATTCCCGCACTCCGTGCCGGAGTCCACATTCCGGCACTGTCCTCGGTCGGTAAGAGGATCAGCTATCTCGCACATTCTCCACAGTCCGCGAAGTCAGACTTTCGATATCAGGTTTTATACAAAAAACAGGATGTGGATCTCGTGCGGGTTGGCGATTCCTAACTCGTGTGAATGCCGACACTCGCCTTCGGCTCGTCCGGGATACCTCACACGCGTCCGGAATCGCCAACTTCCCGCACTTGATGCACAATATACTATTTGTTCGTTTTATCCACATTTTTGTACTTGTGTCAAAAGAGTAGTATTTTGGTATATTACGATACTGAATTTTATTTGCATGTTCGTCTTTTTGGTTCAATTTGAACCATGCTGTTGAAGTTGTTCCAGTTTCCTTTTTCAATTCTTCTTCTTCCCTGTCCTCTTTGAACAGAATGTGTTGTTGGTTCTTCGTATGCACTGCTAAACGGGTGACAGAATGTGACCTTCGGGAAATCGGCAACTCTTCGATCCTCCAAGCAGCTTCCGCAGGGCTGACGTATCGGGCATCAAGAAATTTTGCGATTTCGTCGTGTGTTTCTTCTGGACTTGGATTTTTTTTTATTTCTGTGTTTTCCTTCTGTACTGTCAAATATGTTTTATCATGGCCTTTATGTGAGTATAAGAAGAGGTATTTGATACTATGAATTGAAGCACAATAATGTATGCATATATGACATTCGTATGTCAATAGCAATACATCATTGTACGGGACAACCATAGAATTATGTACTCTAACAAATTTATCCCCCACCTTTGTGTTATACACGTAATGTTTATCCCTATTATCCCTCCGTCTATATTTTGGATATCCACCATTTTCAAACTCGGTGAAATCACAAAATTCTTTCGGGAATTTTTTAGATCAAGTTTTTTTATCTGTATCGTAACACGGAAAATTTTCGGTATGAGGGCCGGGCAACATATGTTTCATGACCAGTGACTTCAATTTATCGTTATCGTCGGGGATCTCGGCACTAATGTGTTTATCAATGTCATCAGGGTTCGTCAATTTGTTATTATAATGTAATACAAATACTATATGTGCGTTAGGCAAACCTCTTTTTTGAAATTCGATTAATATACGTATGATAAGACTTTTCCAAAGATTTTGCCACTCATTATGTGAGCAACATTCGCACATAATTTTAGGTAAAATAGTCGGACAGTTATGTTCGGAATATCGTTGAGTGCTGTTCCAGGAGGAAAATCTTGAAGTATCCTCTTGAACTCCGGCCAATTCGGATTACAAGTAATCCTGACAAATAAATCTGGTCTACCGATTTCACGTACCAGAGCCATAGCATCCTGATAATTTTGTTGCATATGCCTTGGACTTCCGATATATGTGGATGGTAAAATAAATAAATTTCCCAAACGTTCTTTAGTTTCGAAATTACTGGAATCGTTAGATGCGCTATGTGAAAAATGATCCATCAAACCCTGATAACATTCTATTCGTAAATTTTTTTGGTTGTATCGAAAGTAGTTTAATCTGTTACTTTCGATTACTATAAATGCCTGTATGATATATTGTTGTGTTAAACGGCCGCAAAATAAAATTGGGTTAAATTTATCTTTGGGTCTGTATGCCAACCGGTATGCACAGTACCGTAAAGCAGTCAACCCTTTGTTGCTATTTTTATTTTGTTTGATTGATGGACTCGATCCTAAATCGCCGGACGGAAATATAATAGGGAAAGTCATCGGATCTAAATGGCATGACAATTTGTTCAGAACATCAATACCTGTATCATTTTTTGGATCATTTTTTGGATAAACACACAAATCGAAATTACATGGAATTTGACCGTCTTTAGAAATTATCAAGGCGGCACATTCCGCAGTTACCGGTGCGTTATACACGTGCTTGCTCAGAGATGGATGTCGAGTAAAATATAAAAAAATACTCCGGAAGAGTCTTATCTTCGGATAATTCATGTAAATTTCTGTACTTCGTAGCATACGGATTATTATTCAACACTTTAGTTATAATTTCAACATGTTCTTTCACCAAATTCTCATTATTTTTAAATCTCTCCTGAGTTTCCCTGCAGTCATCATAAATATCAATCTGTCCACAATGAGGATTATCACCTTTGTTCACGCTCATTGTTGTCGGAGTAGTGTGACAGACTTGTCATTGAATTTTCAAGTTGTATATACCGCGTTTGGGGTTAGTTATAAATTTAGCGTTGAAAGTCGTGAAGGAAAATCGACTACTATAATACCGAATCAGTTCCCGGTATTTTGTATTATAGAGCAACTTTTTCAAATTATCGTGATAATCGTGTAATGGAGGGAGTTCGATTTTTCCACTATGACAACAGCTTTTTTTTCGAAAATTCCTGGGACCAGAAGGAAGCCGAACAATGATTACAAACATAATCCATGTCGCCGATATCGGAATAATTCACGTTTGCCGGACTTATTATTTTATTGATTTTTTGAGTAAGGCGTGTGTTCTTCAGTCGTTCCTCATCCATCTGATATACTGAATCCTTCTGTCTCTTTTTCCTCAACCGTTCTTCATCCATCTGATCGACCAAATCTTTTTTCTTATTTTCCTCAAGCGTTCTTCGTCCATACGATCGACCAAATCCTTTTGTCTTTTTTTCGTCAACCGTTCTTCGTCTATACGATCGACCTAATCCTTCTGTCGTTTTTTAATTACTTGTTCTTCATCCATCTGATCGACCAAATCTTTTTTTTCTTATTGTGCTCAAGCGTTCTTCGTCCATACGATCGACCAAATTTTTCTGTCGTTTTTTAATTACGTGTTCTTTATCCATCTGATCGACCAAATCTTTTTTTCTTATTTTCCTCAAGCGTTCCTCATCCATCTGGCTGACTAAATCCTTTTGTCTTTTTTTCATTACCCGTTCTTCATCCATATTATCAACCAAATCTTTGTTTCTTTTTCTTGCCGATCTTTCCTGGTTCATGCTCCCAACCATATCCTTTGTTCTCTTTTTCTCAGCGCGTTTCTTGCTCATATTATCGATTTTATCTGAATTCCTTTTTCTCGACAACATATCTTCACTCAGATTTTTTACACGTCGCCGTTCGTTAATCAATTCTTTATTTTTCAAGTAATATGATCGATTATATGTCTGTTGTGCATTCGGGTCCTCAAATTTAGTGTTTAAACAATCTATTATATCATAATGAGCTCTGTCGATGATTCCTGATAAATAAAGAGTTAATTTATCGTCACCATCACTGGGTCGAAATTCTCTCGGAACATCAAATGCATTTTGATAAACCAATACTTGTACAGTGTACATATTCACAAATGATTGAAACTCAACTTCCCCACCAAAAACACCATCCCTGGACATATGTGATGTATAAGAATTTTTGTTAGATATATTGACATTATACGATTCATCCCCCACTATGAAGGGTTCATAAAACGGCCAGTTACTTTCCACGTTCGAAACAATTCTTAATCTTACATCCCTATACTTCTCTTGATCGTGGAACAGAAAATAAGCGAAAGATCTAAACAGACAATTTTCGTCGCCTTTAATTTGTATTTTAATATTACGTTCAGTCATTTTCGAAATTTTTTATCTTCAAGTTCAACGAAAAATTCAGTAAATATCTATTATTTACGAATGTAAGTTTATTAGTATACGTATGACAGAATACGTGACCTTTCGGTATACGATAATTGGGTGAGAGACAGATTATTATTTAGAACTCACCAATTACGTAGAAATTATACCTCAATTATAGCACAGGTAAAAGGCTTTCACAGTTAGTTGTCACAGTTGGTGTAGATATCTAGTTCGTTCTCGTTGGAGTCAGCAATATTAAAATCGTTCAAATTTGAACTCAATGTCACGAACGTTGTGTAACAACTGACTCGAAGACAAATGCAGAATAAATCGATAAATGTCGACGATTCAACTTGTAACAAAAAATAGCCATTCGTGTCATTTAATCTGTCACTTTTGGGTCATAAATTTCTGTGGGAATAATTTTAACTATTATCGCCATGTCGGGCCGAAAAACTCCCTCGTCAAATAGTAAAGATTCGAATGTTGAACCACCAACAAAAAAGACAAAGACCAACCACGAACCGTCAGAAACACTTCCGTTCACGAAATCACAGTTCATAAATAACGAAATTCATGTTGGCGATAAATTTGTGTGAGTCGTTGCCTTTTTAATATACGTGCAATTTTTATGCGTGTACGTGAGTCACTCGTACCAAAAAATCTCTTTACCAAAGAACTTTTTACTGATTGTTACAGGTCACTGATTGGTTATGTCGATAACATTTCAAATATTCGGACCATCAAATCGAAGGAATCCGATAGAAGTTTTGAGTTGTTCAAATTTGTAGTCAATAACAACAAAGGCTCGAGAATCTCGTGTTGTGCTTTCAACGCGGATGCTACAGCCGTTTCAGCGAAAATTATATTGAATCAAGTAGACACTGTTTGAAAAATGAATTTACTGCACACATTAACGTATCCTCAATCATTGACAAAAATTGTCCTTTTGTGGTTGAATATCTGCTAAATCCTATTTTACTCTGACAGACTTATTATAAACTTGTTGTAGATCCTTCTCATTCAAAACGCCACGGCAGTTCAAAGTTCATCATATAACGGAGGAAATGCGGCTTTTTAATTACAGATGAAACATTTTACGGAATTAACCAATTTAGGCAGCTTCGATGTTTTGCAAACTTATGGCAATATCGACAAAACAAATCTTGATCAGGTCTTCGACAAAATTGGGCATATAAGTACGTAATGAATTTGTGCTGTTTAGACAGAGAGTATATCTTATGAGTTATTTCTCATCGCAATTGTCGATACCTATTCAGAAACTGAGGGGTACGTACGTACGTACGTACGTACGGAGGGGGAGGGGGAGGGGGAGGGGAGGGGAGGGGGAGGGGAGGGGGAGGGGGAGGGGAGGGGGAGGGGAGGGGGAGGGGGAGGGGGAGGGGGAGGGGAGGGGAGGGGAGGGGAGGGGGGGGGAGGGGAGGGGAGGGGGAGGGGAGGGGGAGGGGGGAGGGGAGGGGAGGGGGAGGGGGAGGGGGAGGGGAGGGGAGGGGAGGGGAGGGGAGGGGAGGGGGAGGGGGAGGGGGAGGGGGAGGGGGAGGGGGAGGGGGAGGGGAGGGGGAGGGGGGAGGGGGAGGGGGGAAGGGGCGAAGGGTAACCTAGGGGGGTCCGCCTCGGGGGGGAGGGGGGGGTCGTCGCCGTCGACCTTCGAAATCTTGACACGGCGGCGGCGGTGGCGGCGATATCTTTATATAATATAGAACGATATGTATATGACCTTTTGCCGTTACGAACAGCAAAAAGTCGTATAATGGTGATTATACATATATACCCGGGAAAAAATGGTTTAGATCTAATTCGCATCTCTGGAGATCTAATTTAGATCTAAGTAGATCTTTTTTGAAGATTTGGGTCCAGAAGAGTTGTTGAGTGTCTCTGAAGAATTTGGAGGGGGGTTCTTTCGTCCCAGGTGTCGTACATACTGATTTTATTATTATTTTTTTTTTTTATTGCAAACGAGAAAATTATTGTGTTTGATGACTGTCACTCACCAACTGTCTTGTAATTTCTTCTATTAAAAAAAAAGAAATTGAAAAATAGAAATATCAATTACGTGGATAGTTTGATCCAACATTTGCATTTGTAGTATAGCATAATATCAGTCGATAGAAAAGTTTTCGTTGTACAAGATAATTAATCTTTCATGATAAAGAATTCCTGTCTCATTTGAAGATAAGGAAGTTTCCGTTTTTCGTGAAGAATTTCCTTAGATTTTTCCTTGACTGATGGAAGTCGATGGATGCGACGAGGATAGAGCCAGACAAAAGAGGGCGTCTGAACGATTATACAGATAAGATCGTTTCAATTATTTCATGAGAACAGAATAATGTTTTAATCAATTTCTGTGGTTCATCCTTGTCCTTCTAATTTATAGAGTACTGTTTATCCTATATTCTGAGGGTCTTTTGGAATCGGATGGTTCTTTGCTCTTTTCCCAGTATCCCTTGCCTATCCCTGTCGGGGTTGGAAGGATCAAACATTCTTTGTGCCGAGGACCGTTCTTTTTCCGAAGGATGCCTCTTCTTTTCCAGTGATCATTTTGAATAGATTCTGGACCTTCAACGAAGACGCCGTTGTGGCGATGAAGAAAAGATGTTATACTTTTTAAGGATGTTTGATTGGATTTTGCTATCCACTTTTTGGTTTTCTGGGGTTTTCCAAAACGTTATCAATATGCTAATGCCGGATAGTTCTTGGATGAACACTAGTTTGAATGAGCCTCAGCTCTGATAGTTTGTACATACCGATTTGTTATTTTTAATCGATCGTTCTTCCAAGAGTCGGGATTCTTCTTCTTCAGAAGGGGGTAATGTTACGGGGACACCCGTTAGAGTTTGAAGATCAGATGTTAGCTGTCACTTTGGCAGCTGGAATTTTTAGTGGGCTGGGTAAACAGCTGATTGGAATAAATGAGATGAAAGGGTTGCTGCGTCAACCAGTATTATTGTAAAAACAGTCTTGTCCCAGACTTTAAAGATTAGACACGTTTACAGAATATACAGAGAATATCGAAAGATAATTGGTTTGAAGATTGGCGTACTTTCTTGACTCACATTTACTACGTTGTGAGAGACCCTGAGAATAGTAGAGATACTGCCTTCGCAACATTATAATAGAACTAAATACTAATCGTAAACTTATAAACTGTGATCGAAGACAAGAGTGAAATTTAATCGACATAGTATAGACAGTAAATATTCATAAATTCCGTGCATGTTGCTTTTCTCATTCCTATACAAGTGGGAAGTCATAAATAGTTGACGTTGAAGTGCTGTTAGTATTATAACAGTGACTCGTTTGGTTTTTGAGGTTGGGGGTAACTGACAGCTTTTCATGTGCCGAGCTCTCCTAGCCCGACCCTTCGAACTGCAGAACCACGCTACGACTGATTCCAGCAAAGAAAGTCCGTGTATGTTCGGTTGCATAACTCTAGGGGTACCACAATCGTTGTCCCTGGGTGAACATTCATTGTGACCGGCAGTATCTTTTCTTCTCTCTTTCCGTCTTGATCTTTCTAAGTTACTTTTCCATGTTTTCGTGAGTCAGTTCTTACGAATGTATGAACATAGCATTGTTTGATCGACAAAACCACGACTTCAAAAAGTACGTCATCCGAAGGCGAATCAACGGTTCAGGAGCGAAGAGAGAAAACATTCGTGTGATGTCACATCTGTATAAGAATAGTGTGACGCTCAAGGGAAATTTAATGGTCAATAAAATGAAGAAAATGGACAAGCGTTACGCTAGACTAGTAGACTACTTCATACGATACTTGTATAACGAATTTGACCATCTGTCAAATTTTAAAAAAATGCGAAACCAAGTTTCATAACTTTGTTTTTTAACCGATGTTTGAATGTCCGCTTGATTCATCTTCGCAACTCCGGATACCAGCCAGGCTGCTTTTTTTACTGAGCTTTATCATGATATTAACTAGTACAACGAGGTTTGTCTGTGCGAAAATAAGTTCCGGGCATCCAGAAATAAGCCCAACTTTTTGTCAGTAAAAAAAGACGTCAGGCTCACTTTCCAACTTCGGCAATCAGCCAGACCGCTTTTTATATAGTATAATTAAGAAGCAGTCTGGCTGGCTGATATATACGGTAAGGTTGCTATCAATGGACCGTTGCCTTCGATGGACCGGTGGTATATCTCAGATACGGGTTGGTGGTTGATGCTGTTATCAGTGCAAATTAAGTCTGCTAGTGGCCATGTTAAAAATAGTCACATGGGTGCCATAGATGAGCTGAAATTGAGCGAGGTAGGAATTTACCGTTTCTGATATGATTTTTCCTGATTTTTGCAAACGTGGTTGAACCCTTGTACCGGTGATTTTTCTTAAACCATGCTGGATGGTTTTATAGCTTATAATTCGCTCTTCAAAATGATACGGAAACTTTTTTTCGTATCTTGCCATTCTGTGGTAGTAGAATAGGTTATGTGTTACGATGCGAATTTCTATGGATGGACCCGGCAACAGCGCTATGAATGGACCAGTATGAACTGCATTACTTTTTTTTAGTTTATCAGACACTTTTGAGAGCATCTATTGTGGTCGACCCATAATGTCCTCCGATGTCCTTCGTTATATAGTATTTTTGCTGAAGAATCGAAGCGGAGACTCAAACTTACGTTCGCAGTGTCGTTTTGGTCCGAAGAATGCATAAAGAATGCATACAATTATAAATTATCAATTATAACCTTTTTTCACGCAGCGATTACCAAACTACTATCGTTGATTCCTTCAAATCATTCAATATATTGACATCTTTTTCTTATTTTTTTTTTTTTAAATATCCTGTTGAGTGTCAATTTTAGGACACTGATGGGGATACTAATACTTTTGTACTCGAAATTGAATACTCTTTTCATTTTCAAAATGAAAAATACACCATCCCATTTGAAAAACCAAAGGTGACCTTCGTATCTCCTTGGCGCCTCCACTTAATAAAAATTCATATGCACTATGTTCTGTCCCCTTCAAAACCCTACAGCTCTCGTCTCAAACTTTTCTTGACATTTTGCTTCGTTTTCGAGAAAATCGCCCTGGTCACTTTAAATGCCCCACCCTGTATAAATTGCGATTAATTGAACGTAAAAATGGAGCGAAGAATAACGGTTTTGACGGAGGGTTAAACATCAATTACATTATATTAATTATGATAATTGAACGTGAAGTAATAGAATAAAAGTATTGATTTTTGAAATCAGCACACCTAATTGCGGTACCAGTTCTAGTTTTTTTTTTTTTTTTTTTTTTTTAATCCTTGTTTCACTTTCTGTGGCTAAATTATATACTGATTAGAATAATAAATTGTTGTGTTTATCATTATATATGTGTTATTGAGTCTAACTTTGATAGTAAATGTAGTTATATATATTTTTTCAGTTTTATCATTTATGTTATGATCATTTATTTATTTATTATACCTTGGATTGAATATTTGCATTGGTGTCCAGTTTCCGATTCGGAATTATGCACGCGTTCATGAGCTCCTTCTCTTTTAAATTAGGTCTATTCGTTTTTCTTTTATTTTTGAATAATCTTAAATCACAATGAGAAACAATTTTGTGTAAAGTATATTTTTCGGGACCATTCCAATTTATAAAAAATGGAATTACTTCTTTTTTTGTATATAGGTATATGTTATTTCCAGATGAATGATTATTTACCTAATAATCCGTGTTCATTCCAAACATCTTCAATCGTGATTAGTTTTGCTTCTTCAACCGAGCTGATTTTGGCAATTTTCTCCAAGACGTTTATCTTAATATTGTTACGGGGACTCCCGTTAGAATTTAATGATCAGATGTTTGCTGTCACTTTGACAGCTGGAGTTTTTAGTGGGCTGGGTGAACAGCTGATAATTTGTTATTAAGAGAAGAGCATAAGAATTATTATTGTAAAACAGTCTTGTCTCAGACTTGAATGAGTATAACACACGTTTGAATAAACTTGAAGCTTATTTGAACATATATGTGAAGAGTTTAGTACTTCTTGTCTGACAGTTATTGAGTAGTTATTGAGAGACCTTTTGGATTGATGAGCAGAGGTTTTAGCCCTTTGTAACAATATTATATTTATTTATAATCACAGTATTTCCTATAGCGAGGAACCAACACCGATAATGAGGATCTGGGATCTGGGTATGCGTTTATGCTACGATATTTTCTGAATTTTTTTTCTGTACGCTATGTTATTGACCGATATTGAGTCTGGAAAATTATACAATCTGTCGACTTATTTGGTCCGTCTTGAAGGTTATCTCTATAACAATTTCTGTTGTCAGATCTGACCAGACGACCGAGGTGTCCTCCTGCAGCTCTCATAACAAGGTTCTAGGTACGTGTAAACAAAAGGGAGAAGAAGAACATTGAGCAGAAGGCGGACATACAGAAAGTGTTTCGCGCCGTTGTGCAACAATATGACATTAAGAACGCCTGATAAGGTGTTTGCGTCAGTGTCACGGGATACATATATACCGTCGTAGACAATGGTTCGAATCAGCACGGCGCGATTATTCCGAAAGTAATTCAGATTTCTTTTGTTGTCAAGACCACTTCGATGTCAATACATCTTTTTATAGTATTCACTTGCGAAGCTCGCCTAACTGACACACTAATGCGCCATAATTTCTGTCAGTCGAGTATCACGATTTGATTACAGTTAACAGAGATGTGTGCAAACTATACTAATGTATATTCTATAACGATGAGGGATCCGCCAAAAATGGAAACCTCCTCAGTTCTCCATCAGTTTGAGTGTCAACCGAACCGCAAACAACAAACAGACGGGGTTCGACGAGCCGGAGCAGAGAAAGGGAAGAGACAACAATAAATGAACGAGATTCTGTGGACAGATGAGGTTAAACCGCGATATAATTTCGAAGAAACTTCAGTTCCATTATCAGCAAAGGACTCACCTCTCAATGACCGCAGTGATTCCCTCAGGAAACACACATTTTTTTACAATGAGACTTTGAAAGTTGTACAAAGCAATGTGCTTATACAGTACTTCCTCCTTATCTTTCAAATTCACAATAATTCTAAAAACATTTGCCTTTTGTTTACAAGTTCTAAGGATGGAAACCTCGAATTAAAATAAGTGATCATTCGCCCTTCATCGGAATGCACTAATTGCGTCGAATAAACGCGGGGCAAGGAATGAAAAGATTCAGGAACGATTCCAATTAAGCAACCGACAACCGCAGCGCGAACAAATCAAAATCGCGGTAAAAAAGCTCCAATAATCACACTCGAACTGCAAGCCTCGCGCAAGTTTACGATGTCACCACTTTTTTATGAGATGAAATTGATGATCTAGACATTACGAGCCGTTTGCGATCCTCCTCGCTGCCCTTCCATTAGCGGTCTAAATTGTATGACATCACAGATAATTGGAATGCTTCTCTGCTAGCAGCACACGCTTTAAAACTAAAGTAATCACTCTTTGCTATTGCAGCTGCACACAGAGACAGGGTGTCTCATTTTCGATTATCAATTCAGACCTTAAGCTAACGTATTTTTTCTAATAAATAGGATGAAAATTGGAAATGAAAATCTGCACCCAAAAGTTTCATCAGACGGACACTGTACCGGATGCAAATGCTGCAATAAATAAGTAAGATTGTGATTGGAGGAGTTTCCCAGTCGATATTCAATCAATTTTTAAATATCAATCGAAGAGTTTATCAGAAAAGGACTGATGAATCTTCAAATATTCGTAGAAAAATATTTTGCAGAATGCCTGAGGTAGTTGTTGGAGAAAAGACCAACCCTGTTCGTAGAAATTCCTTCAAACGATGGTGGTGAACTTCTTGATCGTTGACGTGCTCCTCGTTTCAATTTAATAAAACGAAGAGAATTTAGTTCAGGAGAAAATTCATCTAAGTCCTACTCATAGTGACGATCGGTAGAGTCCTCAAAATTATCTACATACTTGTTCCGTTCGAATGATTAAAAAAAAAAACCGACTTCAAAACCAAACTACTCAACCGATTTTGATGAAATTTATATGGGACCAATCTGAAAGTATACCCTTTCGAATAAAAAAAGAATTTTCCAAATCGGTTTATAAATAACGGAGTTCTGAGGTAACAAACATAAAAAAAATAATATACAACCGAATTGAGAACCTCCTCCTTTTTTGAAGTCGGTTATAATAAGGAGTTATTAATAAGGAGAATTCAATTTGTAAAGTAATTCACTCAAGCCCCACTCGTAGTGGTAATCAGTGTTTCTTGAAAACTATCTCCTTGTTCTTCGTTTCTTCTTTGAATCTCACAACGTTCTTCTTCCTTCACTTTCAAATTCACAATCCCCAACCTAACATTTGCAGGTTGTTCATCGAACCCGAGGATGGAAATACTCCAATTAGAAATAACATATGAATCCAGATTCAGATCTAATATAAAGATAAAAAAGACCTCCCAAACAAAACTACAAACGGATATTAAATATT
>JAEUYN010001854.1:0-17098 GCA_018257835.1 Euura lappo
AACTGATACAATTTTGATCGGATTAAGAAGTTCTCTGTTCATTTTGAGAAGGCATCTTTACTGAATAGTTTGAGAGCCGAAAAACTTGAATCGATCCACCGATAGATATTATTTCGTGCATCGTGGACAAAAAAATTGGAAAATGACTTTAGCATTTTTGACTTCTTCGACATTTCAAGGTATTCACACCCCTTTAAACCTCTTGGATAGAATATTTAGATCGTAGAAAAAACATTGCGCACATATTTACGAGTTTTATTGCACAGACGCATTGGGCAATGTGATTTAACGACGACGCGAGGAATGGTTTAGTTATAGATAAAAATAACCGTTGTAGCAATAATAACAGTCCGTTGAAATTTTCTTGAGGTTCAATAGTTCTAATCAGAGAAGGAGAGTAATTAATCGACTGGTTCTTAAACTATAGTTATGATAATTACAGGCTTCGTGGGTACCGGCCTATCGGAAAGCCACGTGTGATTCGAGTCGATGTTAAATTGCCTTATAGACAATCCCATTACGTGCTCATGGAACGAGATGAAAGTGCGGAACACCATTGACTGTATCCGATAGAGAAAAAAAAATTCTTACAAACTCACAACGAGTTTTCGTTCGTCTCATTTCAATATATGTTCACTACACCATGTAGTTGGGAATAAATATAGTTTCTGAAAAATATCTTCTACCTTTCCTAGGTTACTGATTTTTCTGTCTAAATGTGTCATTTTAACGTGTGAAAGACTTTTGTTAAAATTGTCATTGTCTTCATAATAATTTTAAATTCAACAGTTTAAACAATAAATATTTATATTCATTTGTGATAACGTTTTTAGAATATAAAAATAACGTTCGAAGAGACTCAATATAGATGATATATGGGATAATCAAATATTGAGTATTAATTGAATTCGCTGGATCATTAATTACGATAATCAGCCAAAGCTTCAAATTTCATTATTTATAATTAAATATAATCAATTCGAAGTTCTTCAAAATGAAGAAAAATCCATCAGATTTGGTCGATTTTCTTCTATACCTAGACTATAGACTAAAATTGAACCCTGACAATTATTCATTTTTCTTCAATACTAAGTTTAATTAATATCGCTATTTTTTTTTTTATCCTAGTCGACGTCGATGTAATCTTCTAAAATTAAATACTGAACAACAGAATCGCGCAGATTAATTCAACCGAAAAAAACTAGCCGCAGGGTAGAGCGAAATCGAGGAAATTCTAACAGATTTATCTTGATTTTGAAGCTCTTGGAAATGAAAAATTAATTTCCAAGCTAAAGTTCATAATTTTAGTGTATGAATCTTAATTCTATGAAATTCAATATCTGATTTTATCCGGTAAAAGTTCCAAAAAGTGAAAAAGAAAAACCCTGTAAAACTCGAAACTGCGTATCTTTGTAATTAATCATAGACGATGATCGCAGCGCGGTCAGATTATGAATCACGCGACGCGATTCCTCCGGGTTAATGATCGAATCTATCGATAAAAAGCTCGCGGTTATTCCGCCATTCTGCCTCGGACCGTCTATAATTGTGAATTAGAAAAAATAACAATAATTCCAATTCACACTCAGTTCAACGTTTTTTTTTTTTTTTTTTGGTTCCCCCTATTGTGGTTTCTTTGAAGATGAGACTGACAGCAGAAACGGTCCATGGAATAACTTGACCCGCGTTCAGTTGGCTGAAGTCTAGGCCGTTCTTTCACTTCAACTTTGCGATGACAGCCCGAGGCGTTTCAACCGAGATATACGAGACCGGGTGAGATATGAGCGTCGAATCAGACTCTGCCATAAGTGCATTTAGAGCCCCGGGTATTTCCTTCTATTTCACATGGAATCCTGGATCTAGCGTCTAAATTTATGTCCCTGTACTGTCCCGAATCCAATCGAGTTCCTTCTTGGTTGTGTAGACCCTATCCTCATTTTTACACGCAATATGAGAAGAAGAGAAAATTGTTCAGTGAAAATGGCGCAGAAAAATGCTATCCGAGTTTTCGTGTCACTTTTAGAAAATTAACGAAAATTCTTTTCAAATTCTACGCACTTCAAAAATAATCAATATCCCATCAAAAGTTCATCACAGAACGGGAAAATTGACTTTTTTTCAATCACTTGTCGTAAGGTTTCGATCCGATTACGTCTTTCGACATTTCATTTTCTTCGGAGAGCAATTCTTCATCGTATGAATGAGGGAAACTGAGGGAAAAAAATCCTGTGGCAAGTTATGGTCAGTTATCGAATCGTTTAACGACAATCTAGTCACTATTTTGCTGATAACTTGGTCCAAAAATTTTTTTCTTCAATTTCCCTGATTCACACGATGAAGAATTGCTCTGCAAAGAAAATGAGACGTCGAGGGACATAATCGGATCAAACGTGTGCCTGAATTCTTACGACAAGTGACTTTTAAAAAAAATGAACTTTGGATGAGATATAGAGTATGGAGATTTTGTTGAATCGCGCTGTACCGATCCCCTTAACCTCCTCGTGAGAAAATCCCACATTCAATTTTTCACTTCGGTTACTGCCTGACTGATTTACCGATACCGCAAAATCACGCGGCATAGCCGCACACGGAGGCATTTATACGCACTCGCCGAGAATTTAACCCGCAGAGATAGATATCTTCTCGAGCGCGATGATCCCAATTTCACCCTACTCTAGATAAAACACCCCCCCGCCGATTCGATATCTGCGCTAGGCCTAATCTAATTTCATGAGTAGGCATAACGTTTCGGGCGTTAAGAAACGCATTCGATGAGATGAATGAGATCAGAGATTTTGAAACTGTACCGGGTATGATAAGTGAAAAATAAAACTAGGGGGAGAGGGGAGGGGGAAACGGTTCGCAAACTATGCCTGTCTAATCATTTTTGACATTTGATTTGTTTTATCTTATCAGATATATTATATTATAGATTCTAGAGGATCAAATTCAACGCGAATATATGTCACTGAATTTCTGTAACGCTTGAGGCAGGAAATGGAATTCTGAGTCTTGAATCCGGGATCCAACGATATCGTGTACAGGGTGATTCAGAAATGGGTTTTACTGCATGAAATTCTGGAAATTGAAATTTTTATGATTCTACTTTTTCAATTCTTTTATAAAAATTCGGTGGAAAATTTATTCGTAGAAAAATCTAACATATAAGACAGTATTAGAGAATCTTATTTCATTTAACGAAAATTGGTAAAATCCAACCTCAATTTTTCAGATATTCATATTTTCTTATTTCTCAGTATAAAAGTTTCAAACAATCATCAAGAGTCGCAATTTTGTCGAACAAGTTTTTTACTATCACACAAAAATTCATGAAATTCAATTTTGATTTTGTAAAAAATGGAAATTTTCTTATTTCGCCGAGAAAAAAGGATGCATGGAAAATCTTGACATTTTTTTTATACTTCGTGTCCCTTCCTATGTTCTAGGAAAATAATTTACACAGGCTACTTTTTTTACACCAAAAACCACTTTTCTCACTGACTTCCTCAACTGAATAGAAGAAAATTAAATTGTTAGGCAAGAAGGAACTAATGAAAAAAATAAATAACTTCAGGAAGAACACATTATCGATTAGATTGTATAATTGTGTCGAAATGTGTAAATTTTGAAAAAAAAAATATCGTTTAAAAAATCGCGAATCACCCTGTATAAAACCGTAGAAATTCCGATAGCGTAACAATTTCCAGGGACTAGGTGAATAAAATCCCCAGGCTGTGGCCTGTGACCCGAGATCAACCTTGCCTAGCGGTATTCCGCGTGTCTATTCGCGAATAATTATCGTTGATAATCTAGTCGCGTTAATCGAAGCGAAAATAGATAAAGATGAGATGAAAACTGCTCCAATTGGGCGTCTGATGAGCCTGGCGATGATTAAAAAACTGTGATAAGATTTATGCGAGCGAGACTGTGATAATAATTCGCGAATCACGCAGATTAACATCCCGATGCAAACGGAGCGTGTGAAACGGATAAATGTCGAGATAATATGAGAACGTTTTATTTGAAATTTAACTTGTGCTAAAATTAGAGGATAATTTAATTTGTCACCCGTCAGGAATTATGGTGTAAGAAAAAAATGAAAGAATGGAATTTCTGCCTCTACTTTGTATCCGCGGGGCTCGCGGTTATTTCGAAAGATATGAAACCTGGAGTCTCACAACCGCGATGAAATAATTTTACTGTCACATATGTTGTTTTTTTTTTCTACTTTGAGAAAAAAAGTGGAAAAACGTTTAAACTCTTAATTTTATTATTCTGCCACTTTATGAAGACACGATCTCAGCCAGCTTTTAACTTTGAGAGATTAATCTACTATCTGCCTGTACCCCCCTGCCCCTCCAACGCTGCATAACTGATGTTTAAATTTGTGCGTAAGGTGGATTCCCAAAAGCTCGTTCAATCTTCTTCCCCCCTTTTTTCTTCTTTTTTTTCACGAAATCGAATATCGTCTTCAATTAATTCGCGTGTGAAACAAATTAATGTTCGATTTTCTTCATCGTTTATAAATTGGATGTAACAAAAAAGTGAAATTGAAAAACCCGTTTTAATACATATTTCAAAATAAGAAAGGCGTAGTTAGTCACTCTGTCCCAGTTATTGAACGAGACTGTAATTATCTGGTTCTTATTCGATTTTCTACAGAATCAAAATCGATTTTCATAATTTTTTTTATAACAATAATTCAAAGTTTTACGACAAAATTCCGATTCTTGACGATTTTACAGGATTTTTTCTTATACGAGATAATAAAATAAGGATCTCTGAAAAATTGAAGTTAAATTTTACAAATTATCAAATAAATCAAGATTTTCTATGACTATAAATGGCGGAATTTTAAGTCCCAGATTATCACAATAATTTCGCACAATTTTTCTCGAACAAAAGGAACAATAAATATGAAATTCACAATATGAATGAATGAAAAAAAGAGTAATAAGATCGTTACGATCTAACCTTGAATGATCCAAAAAACTGTACAGTAACAGAGATGAAAAATTATAAAGAAAATACTATAAAATGAATAATGACGTCAAATCGTCAATAAAATAATATAATAAAAGCAATCATAAGAATTTTCAATGATTCAATACTATTTTTCATCTAATTGTCACCGAAATAAGTGTTTGAATAACAATTAAATTAAAAAAAAAAAACAGAAAAATTCTTATGGAATCTAATTTCGTCGTTTGATAGAAACGTCAAAGTGCAAATAGGCTCCAAGATGAGTGACATGTGCTTTTGGTTTTTCTTGAGAACGTTAACCTTGGTGGATAATCTAGTGGCAGTGTCAACGTTACGTAAGAAGTTAGCAATATATTAAAAATACTGTTCCTACCTCGCGGTCTCGCGTTTTTGATGTGTTATTAAAATAGGTTTTTAACTGTGTTATTAATACCAAGAGCAGAGGGACCGGTTGACGCTAATAAGCACCGGTGAAATATCTGCGAACGTGAAAGAAAAATGAAAGAGAGAAACCGTATATCTACTCGCATTGTCTCGCGGATGGTATCGAATTAACGCGCTCCATATCCGAACGATTTCGAATGCAAAATTCATTTTGCATCAACACGTGTGTAGAATTATCATTTTTTTTCTTCTTCTCTTCGTACCTACGTAAGTATCAAACTATTCCACACGTATGTACGAATCAGTTGCGCAATCGCAATTTAGAGGACATTGACAGACGACGTAAAGAGCGTTGAGTTACGCAAGATTTTTCTCAAAGGCCTTGTACCCAGATACTGGGTTACGACTAATTGCGAATTCAACCTGATTATCAAATTTCACGATTCTTTTTTCTTTACCGTTCTCAAAACGAAGCCCTTTTTTTTGATTCATCAATTCTAATCGAAAGGCTCTATTTTAATTAGTCGCAGATTCTAAAGGAGTTTTATAGGCCTTGAAATGTGAAAAATTTCAAAATTGCCAAAAAGTCATTTATCACACGGTTTTGGGAATACGATTTTTCTTTATAGAACACGATTCCAGGTTGTCAGGTTTTAAACTGGTCAGTGAAGAAGAATTTTCGAAATGCACGATCTTTTATCCAATAAAATAGCGTTTTTCTGTATTCATACGTTCCTCGTTTTGTGATAACTAGAGTAAAAAGAATCTTTAAAAATACCCACCAACAAAAATTCGTCTTCCACAAAAAGTCTTCTTCCAAAAATTCGTTTTCAACAAAAGTCGTCCTTCAAAAAAATCTCTGTAAAAGGATTGATATCAAATACAAGTACCAAGTACAAAAAAAAAAAGAAAAATCAAACCATATACCGTTGTGCTCGTTCGCTCGCTACGCTCGCTCACTCGATTGGGTTTTCATAATTTGTGAGGAGAAAAATTGGGAGCATGAGTTTCGAGAAGAGAAAATTTTCGAAAGAAAAAATTGAGGGAGTGGTACTTGCGGGCCAGGTGTGAGTGAGTGGAAGAGTGACCACTGAGGTCTACAAGTCACATTTTTTTATCTCGCTATGAAGGCCCGCCAAGTACCACTCCCTCAATTTTTTCTTTCGAAAATTTTCTCTTCTCGAAACTCATGCTCCGAATTTTTCTCCTCACAAATTATGAAAACCCAATCGAGTGAGCGAGCGTAGCGAGCGAACGAGCACAACGGTATATGGTTTGATTTTTCTTTTTTTTTTGTACTTGGTACTTGTATTTGATATCAATCCTTTTACAGAGATTTTTTTGAAGGACGACTTTTGTTGAAAACGAATTTTTGGAAGAAGACTTTTTGTGGAAGACGAATTTTTGTTGGTGGGTATTTTTAAAGACAGATTTTGTGTGAAAGAATTTGGTTGGTAAATTTTGTGGGTGGACCACATTAATGTACTTGGCGAAAGGTTTTTGCACCAGAGGTGCTTTTTGGGGGATATCACTACTTTTTGTATATTTTTTTTACTTGCTGCTAACTGCGCTAGCTCGCTGTGCTTGCTCGATGGGGTCTTCGTAGATCCTCACTCGCTATGCTCGCTCGGTTGTCAGTATTTTTCTGACCGATTATTTCTATTGAGTATATCCCATTGGATAGACGGTGAAAAATCTTGAATTTTTTGTTAATAAGCGCCGTAAAACGCAAAATATTGTCGGAAATGTTGATGAGAACGCGTAAATGTATGTCCAGTTGATTTCTATAACTCTGACTCTTGCTTAGGAGCACACGTGAAATATTAACCCTTATTGGGTTGCATAAATTGATCCGTCAAAATCATTCATAGTAAATATTCGCAACGTGGAACCCTGTGCGCGGCCCTCCTCCCTTCTCATTCGGGCTTGGGAGCGGCCACAGCGGAGTTACTTACAGGTAGGGTTATAGTCACTGCTCATTACAAATTAAATCTTAAAAAATGTTCACAGTAAGAAAGTCTGAAAATCAGTGTATAAATAATCATTGGTATTCACTCAATAAAGGCTTCCGGGATAGTGCTTCTGTTATAAATTGCATGGCAAGATTCGTCTGTTCCATCCGGTCCACCAAGGTATTCTTAGAAGTTAGAACCCGATGATTTCAAGTCGCGTAACTCCAGTAGTCTAATAAGTATGCCGTGATGTGAAAATTAAAAGCTGAGTCATCGAAGCAAACTCCCTGAGTATACCGCAACGTACACATTTCTTCCATAGAGCTATAAGTAGGCGTGCGATAACTATAATCAAAGCGATCAAACAATTGATGGACGTATTCGGCGGACAGTCCAGAACTCACACGTAACTCAGAAAACTCTGTATGAAGTGTTACGGACCTATATACTTGTCTCAAAGCATATTTCAACTCGTCTGCTCTAGACTTCCCGCTGAAATTCATCTGCTTTCTCAGGATGCGTCGATATATCAATAGCTCGTCCACGAAATAGTCCCTCCGGAACTCACACAATTTTTTTTGTTCGTAATGTACTTGCCTCGATACTCTACAAAGTCTCTTGATATTTAGCACCTGGATCATGAACATATAATCAATGTATAAACGACCAATATACCTAAGGCTTTGTGATTGATCTAATTGATTGACTCTGATAACCTCATAACTTGATTTTTCCATGAAACAGGCTCGCGATTTCCATACGATGTCGAGCTGAATACATAAACTTCAAAGCCCATCTTGTTTCACTTTGTCGGTAATGACTCTCACATCACATCATGTATCTCAATATCACGTAGTGATAACGAGTGGAATGAAATGTCAAACCGAAGCAGCCGACGCGAACACGCTATAGCTAGCAGTTTCGGTCAATCGATTCTCGATCTGTTACATTTAAAGATGGCGGCTTGTCTACATTCTCGATTCGATCTAACTCGTGATTCCGGCGGCCAATGCCAGGTACTCGGATCGCTGTTGTCCCGAGTCCCGACTATCGAGTGGTCGATATACGTATATGAATGAAAATACTTCGCGCAAGACTCATCAATCGGATAATAAAAGAAAGAGGCGGAAAAATTTGCCGAATTCAATCTCGACAACGGCGCCACCTAGCCACTGACTGAGGGTACTCTCCACTGATCTATGTACTCTCTCTTCTCGTCTGCTCTCTGCGTAGTCTATCTACTAGATACCGCCGCTCTTCTCTGATTTTTATACTCATAGGCCGTGGCAAAGTCCGGAGGAGACGACGACGACGAAAAATAATCGAGTGAAACGGACCTGTCAGATCTTTCAATTACTCATATCTTATCTTTACGTGCACGGATTCAATCGAAATAGGGCTCAAATGAAAGCTTTTCGTACCGACAATCTAATATAATAATTCTCCAGACCCATGGAGGTCGCTAAATGGAAGAAAACAGAGATTCTGATTACCCCCACCACCGCGAATAGCTCCCGTTCGGGTAAATAGACTCGGTGAGTCTACGCGCGGCGTTTAAAATTTTTTTTTTAATGTACTTGGCGCGAGACTCTACCGAGTCTCTTGATCCGAAAAACCTGAAATCGCGATCCCCAGTAAATTTTATTTCTTGCATCAAAGACAAAAAAAAAATGAAAATTGTTCCTCAAATCATGTAAAAGACACTCGAAAATCTGAAAAATGATGTTCTGCAATTTCTGCAAAATTCTCAGATTCATTGTCTTTGTCTGGGTGAATAAAGTAAAAGTCAGTTCAAATGGCTTTTCTAATTGCAAGCTTCTTCGCTTCTAGTTTCCTAGAGGGAGAAAAAGCTGCAGCAGTTGGGGCTAATTAAAACAGTTCTGTTAGTAATGTAAATAAATTGTGAGTTTCGCTGCCTGGTCGCCGATTACTGTTCTCCTATTATAATTTCGCGTTTTCTGTGTGTAGGTAGCCATTGTAACAAAAACATCGCATCGCCCACCACCATCTGCGGTATAGAAGATTTTGAATTAATTCTACAATGAAATTTCGGTCGTGGTTTTGTTATAATTGCAGCCAGTTCATTATTCACGGACCATTTAACTCTCCCATTCCGCAAACTGTTGTTTCCGCAGGGATAATCTGACACAGACCCATTGATCATTTCTCTCGAACTTACAGCGTCTTAAAGCTCCTACAATTTTTCTACTTTTAATGCAGGTTTGAATTTTTCAGGAAAGTTGAAATATTTTTGTCATTTTTTATTTTTCAGTTACACGATCATAAAAAATGTAATTGAGAAAAAAAAATTTTTTTTATGAAAATTTACTATTTGATCATGAATATCTAAAAATTTCAATTTGCTTATGAAAATCTACAATTTTATATAAAAATCGTGATTCTTGTCTTCTAAAAATCTGCAATCTTTCACACACGCAAATCCGTATGTTTAAAATTGTCTGCAAAAAAATGTTTACCTTCCAATTTTATTCCCCCTCCCCCAAAGAAGATGCATACGTAACATAATCTTCCAAATTATTTTCACCATCTCACTTTCTTGCTTTTTCTTCTTCTTCTTCTTCTTCTTCTCCGCTTCTTTCAGAACGTCATTAAATTTTTGTATTGCCTATAAAGACGTCGCTTAAACACGGTTGCGACCATTCTATGCGAAGAAAATAAGAAAAAACAGAAAAAACAACCTCTGCGTCTCGCACTGTAGGTGCCTGATTGTCTTTATTGCGACCCCATGCGGCTTACTGGTTTTATCCATTACGACCGCATAGCGGCGCACTCCTAGCTTCTGAGTAACCTGAAAGTATCCTGGCCAGTCCGGTGCCCCGAGGATGCCCAGTTAGCGATCAGCCTTCGAGGAAGTCACAGATTTGAAAGACCAGGAACACGGTCAAAACTATTTCGAAATTCTGATTCGGCTATTTTTCCCGTCTGTAATCCAGCATCCCGCGGTCTTCCGTCGCGCTATCATCCTTCTGGCATGCGAGAAGTCCGGGCGAGACGGACCTGCGTCCTCGTAACGTCTCTGCTCGCCCTGTTCTTCGGTGATGTCGACGCCACGACCTTCACCCTCGGCTATTTGACCGGATCCAAACGGAGACCCGGACCAGACGCGGACCTCGACTACCAGAGACCGGGGACCAGGATTTCCGGAGCCATCACTCTGGCCGTTGAAGAGGTGAGAACGCACTGCATATATTTCTACCGCACATGGATTAAAAACCTTAGATCCTCTTTAGCGCCTGAAAGTCGTAGATACAGGAGAGAATGGAGCATTTTGGGGTGAAATGAGGTGCCAACTTGTGCTGTTCCAGACGAATGATAGCCAACTTGTAGTAGATTTGACTGGAGAATCCGGAGATCCTTGTGTGATCCTTGTTTAACACTGAAATGCTGCTGACTTTATGTGAAAAATATACAATCGACGGTGAATAAGACCAAGAGAGAACACAATTGATGAAACATTATCACATGATATAGGGTAGAAGCACTCATTTCTGGTGCTTATATTTTATCAAAACTTTCGATCACTGGCATAAATATTGTTAATTTCTAATCACTTGAAATTATTAGTTGGATGATATCAAATTTATCATTTTCAGATACGTTTTCGACTGTTTTTCAAAATTAGAAGGTCCAATTGAAAAATCATGCTATCAAATCTTAGATGATAATGTCATATGAATAGTGTATAAATTTCAAATCGATTTGACAAACGGTCACAGAGTACCGAATAATGGTCACCGATCATATCACTCAAGCTCTACTTCCGTGGCGTCCACAGGCCGCAATCTTCGATCCAAATTTAACTTTTGTCTTCCAAAATGAATCTCATGGTGGTCGATTTCAGTTCTTCTTTAATCAAACCATGATAGTAGGGGTAGAAGCACCGTTTTGGGCCACCACACCATTTGTGTCCAGTTCTTGAAGGTTGATTACTCATTTCTGTTGCTTATATTTCATCGAAATATTCGTTACTAGCATAAATATGGCTTGAAGAAAGTCTAGGATACAGTTTTTCAATGATTGATTTATTCAAAGGTTGAAGGGTGTTTTTATATTTATTTTTTACAAGCGTTTGATATGGCCGCTAATGGAGCGATTGATGGTCATGAGACAGTACCTACTAAGGTGGCCAAAAACGGTGCAGCTACCCTATGTAGTATTTTTTTCTATCAATTTTGACGCACTCGACTACACAAAATTAGTAGCTTTGGAAAACGCTCATAAATTTTTTCGACCTATAATATTCATACGAATTTGCATATATGGGTAGAGTTGAAATTTTCTTTAAGGTTTTCTTCTTTGGTCTTGTTCTCAAAAAAAAGAAAAAAACGGAACCGAAGTGTGTTTGCGGTGGTACTCGAAATAGAATGATGTAGCTACGGTTTGAAAATAACCACAGACGTCGTTTTGAGGGTGATTAATCACCACTGCATGCGATCTCGTACGAGTACATCAAGAGTTCGCGTTCTAGAAACGTGATTCCGTTACAAATTGCGTGTTTGCATTATTTTCTCACGATCAGTTCGTCTCTTTGCGTACCCGCATGACATCGACGGTTCATACGATTCTCGACTTTTGTGATTTCCGAACCGTATGATCGATGGATCGATGAGAAAATCGACGGATGACGAGCTCAATCACAAATTCCTTACAATTAGTAACTTTTCTTCTTCTTCTTCTTCTTCTTCTTCTTCTTCTTCTTCTTCTTCTTCTTCTCCTTCTTCATCTTCTTCTTTATATCGTGGAAAAATGAAGGTGAACGCCGGTGAACTCGCGAGGTTGGGTCACAACCTGGATTTCATCGTGGCAGAGACTTATGGCGAAGAGGAAACGAGCATACTCATGACCGCTGATCTTTGGACGAAGAATATCAGCGCCTACATCGGACCACAAGAAACTTGTATCCACGAGGGTCGCATGGCTGCGGCTTTCAACCTCCCTATGATTTCATACGTGAGTTATTACACTTTTTTTCACACATTTTTCCGATCGATCGAGATTATTGTTTCAAGCTACTCATCAAATTTGTTCGAAATTCGAGATTTTGTCCACATTTACAATGAAATTTATGGGTGATTCTAATCAACAAAATATATACTTAGGGCAGAAAAATTTGATTTTCATGAAGCCGAAGCTAGCAGCCATAGTTAGCAGCCAAACATTTCAAAGTTCTCCTGAATAAAATCACGCGGTAAAGATTCATGTCTATGATAATTTTATGGAAGTTTTCCTTTACATAATATTTCACAAAATTTAAATTCTATGGCCTCATTGTCTCGTCATTTTAATTGAATTCAACACTTGTGGCTGCAGCTGCTATCCACGGCTGCTACCTTCAGCTTCATTTGACTTGCCTCAATTTTTTCCTCACATATTGTGCAACAAGATTTGTACAATCACGAAATTTCGATGCGAATTTTTATCGTATCTTCAGCGTGACAATAAAAATGTGAGAAAATCCAATCCAAAAAAAAACGATTTTCATGCGTCTCGATATCTACCCAGCAAACACGTATCCTTTCTGTTTCATAACATGGGACCCACAAAGCAACCTCACATCGGTTACCTCACATCAATATAAGTGTAATGTCACATTTGTAGGTTACTCGCTTATAACAAATGCAACGTAACTGTTATATAACCAGAGCCCTACAAAGTGACCTAACATCGGTTAGGTTGCATCAACCTCAATGTATTGTAACAGTTGTTACCTTCGTTCAGATGACAAAATGTGATTTCATACTGATATGGCTATGCACACATCGTTAGGTGGATGTTATATTAACGCCATGTAACGTTCAGCGGTTTGAAAGCGCGCCAAATGGCGGCGTCCCGGTCGAGCGCCACTGCTCGAGGCCGCCATCTTCATTCTTACGCGTCTCCGGAGTCCCGGAGTGTGCCACGTGTGTTAAGTCGTATAATTCTCGATTAAAGTGGGTGTGAATGAATAAATAAATTGTGTCCAGTGACAAAAAAGGTGCAGCAGATCACAGGTAATGAATGTTTTTGATTGTCTATGGTATTGAGTGCATGTTATTTCCGGATATATTGATCTGAGATCCTAACCTTGAATTTACTTTGATATGGATGTGCGTACGATACGTAATCATACATCATAGACTCATTGTTATAAGTCCCTCATCTTTTTTCGAACCTTTATTGCAGGTACATATAAAAAAGACGCAAGAATCAACTCAGTTCCGAACTCGCTCGTGCAGCTATTGCTTCATGTATTTCGTCCTCTGGCTTAGATAACAATGAATCAAGAAGTGAATCTGTGCCTCCGCTGCCAGAATCAAGTAGATCGTCGGTTTCAGATATTTATGAAAATACTGTTGAAGAATTAACGTCAGCAGAACATGATGACACTCATTGTCAGTCGAACCATAGCGATGCTGACACTATCCTGAACCATAGTGATTCTCTATCCGATATGAGCCAGCGATTCGTCAGTGATGATACCACAATAAACGAAGAGAAATCAAGTCTGAGGCAGGATTTACAAAACTTGATCGTTGAGTGTAACTTACCTCGTGTAACGAATTAATAATAAAATAATAATAATGATAATAATAATAAAAATAAGATAGATGCATAGTTAACACATACTTGATAGACACATACGTATAATACAAAGACCTGTGATACATGTGAAACTGCAATAAAGAGATACTTATTAAATTGAAAAAAAAAAACCAACATATAAGATTTATTGCTCATTATTGGAATTTCAACTTAAATCTATTGAGAGGAATATGCGCACAAAAGTCGAGCGGATATCCAGAATCTTGAGGCATATTCACTCGAGCGAGGGCGCAGATTCCTCCCTATAGATTCAAGTTGAGATGTACAGCTGTATATGCATATACAAACCTACTAACATTTCTACCACAAGGTTATGTAACGTGTTACCACTCGTTACCTAATTATGATCTTACTGTTAGATGTTGGCAACGTAACCAATAGTAACACGGTTACATGTATGTTATTTACATGTTACCTTGGACTGCATAGGAAATTACAAGCAACGACACAGTTGCATGTAACTAACCAGTTACCTTACGCGTTATATTTGGTTTGCTGGATGTTACCTTGTAGTTATACAAACGTGTCTGCTGGCTAATCATTCTTTTCAATTTTTTTGCTGCCGAAAAACGTATTTTTTTAGGCAGAACCAGCAGAGTTAATCAAAAACACAAAATTTATTCGGAATTCTGATAGTTTTTCACACAAAAAGCGTATTTTTTTCACACTTTTCTCGCGACGATTAAAATTCGCCATTTAATTTTGCCCAAAGTGTAAGGAAAAAAGCTCAAATTTTTCGAGCCCTAAAAACCCTGTGGTTGATAATTTTATTTTTTTTCCACGCTGATTGAGGAATTGATAGGAACTGAAGAAAACCGGTTTTATATGATCGTTTGAGAGGGTTAAACTTTGAGAAGGGTGTTCAAGCGGCTCGTTGCACGCGAGGGGTTTCAGATAACGAATAGGGAAGTCGCGAGGGTTGAGAGTAACGGCTGTGTCAAGCCAGGGCAATTATATCACGGAGACAGTTATCCGCGAGGTAAGAGTCTAGCGTAGCGAGTTCGAGAAAGTTCTTTAAGGGGTAATAAGCCTCCGGAATAACCGGAAGTCCGTCCGGCCAAGGCGCCTTCGCTGCTCTAGAAATGATTATTCCCTCGCTTCCGGGTTTCGGGTGAGGTACAGCCGCGATAAAATCGCCGGGCACGAACAAACACCCACTTTTGTTTCTTATCTATTGTAAGATTTTTGGGTCAACACGGGTCGAGCTTGAGTTTAACGCTCTCGCGGAGATTGATAGGAGGCCACCTGCCCAAAAATGTTTTTCTAAAAGCTCGTATCTCATTCGACGATCGTCGCGTTGTAAAAATTCAAGACGGAGGTTAATTTCGGTGAAGAAAATTGCACCTTGTATTCCTGAGCGCGAAACGGTACTTTTCTCAACGGTATAGTAACAGCGAAATAACGTCGTGCAGCATGCTAAACCCGCGGGGGCCACGTGACTTAATTTTTATTCCCTGTACACCCGCGGAGCGATATATTATTTCGAGGGAAAGAAGGAGGAAGAATTTCGCTGTGTTTCAGCAATTTTAACACTTTTTTTCACGTTCAACGAAATGGTCGAGTGTTTGACATTTTACACTCGTGTCTACGAGTAAAATGTAGAAACCCAGAAGCAAAATGCTAATAGGTTATACAGAACTAGTTCGCCTTCGTTCTTATCTTGTATACTGAACCATTTTTTTTTCTTTTTCCTTGTTATATTTCACTCATACGAATAAATGAAGTTAACTTTAAACTCGAGGATGGGAAGAGATAAAATTATCTAATTTCCATGAATAACACATAGTGCAATTGGGTTTTGCCACGTTTTATTTTAATTTTATTTAT
The DNA here is from genome assembly GCA_018257835.1 of Euura lappo. Classification (NCBI taxonomy): domain Eukaryota; kingdom Metazoa; phylum Arthropoda; class Insecta; order Hymenoptera; family Tenthredinidae; genus Euura; species Euura lappo. The sequence goes on from JAEUYN010001854.1 coordinate 15,750, forward strand.
GTTCTTGCTGACGCGATAACCCACATTTAGTCCAGTAAAATTAGTAAAAATAAAAATATTGATTAGTAAAGATCTATAAATTGGTGGAGACCTTCACCTTAGCCTCATATCGAAAGGACTAAAAGTCCTGAGCTCTAACTAGGCGGCTCGATCCGCTATCTTGAATCAAAGGTGCTCGAATTCAGTTTTTTTCGTCATATCTCAACAACCATTGATCCTATCGTCGCGAAGGTTAGTATAAAAAATGAAGCTCATTAAGTTCTCTACAATAAATGTTGAATACACTTTTATCGTATCTTTGATAGTTCTTCTCTAATACACCAGTTAATACGTAACATAATTCTGACATGGACGATAAATACGTAAATATCGATACTTTCTGCAGGCCTGTATTACACAAAAACTATTGAAGATATGAAAAAAACGTATTCAACCTTTCTTGTGGAGAATTCAATAAACTTCATTTTTCATCATAACCTCCTCGACTATAGAATCAATAGTTGAGGAGATATGATGGAAAAACTGAATTCGAGCACCTCAGATTCAAGATGGTCGATTAAATTGTCCAGTTGAAGGTCAGGACTCTTAGTCCGTTCGATAAGAGTCTGTCTCTACCAGTTTATAGATCTTTACTGATTGTTTTTTTATCCTCTATATTTTGATCCAATTTGACTGGACTAATAATTCATTCCGGAAGCTTATTTTTTATGGTGATGGAAAGAAGAGAAACTGTCGATTTCCTCGAGTTTCTCAGTCGAATAGTCCCCAACTTAGTTCAGAAAGAATTCTTCATTCGATCGAGACTATACATACATTTTTTTTTCTGTCGGTTTTGTTCACAGTTTTGCACACATCCAAAAACTTCTGACAAAGCAGAGTTTCCAACTTTCGCGAGAACTCGTCCACCAGATACCCAGATTTCTAAATCCGTCGTCTCGGTTCTACTCGCCTTCAATTGGACCAAAGTAAGTTCAGGGTCTAAGAGACACTAAATCAACTGATGATTTTCTACATTGTTTGTTGTTTTTTCAACGACCACAATATATATGTAAAATCACACCCTCCGAATTCTTCATCGCTTTATTATTCATGCGTAAGTGGGTGAATCTCGACGATATATGCAGACATTAACATTCCTCAAACTCCCCTTCAGCTCTTATCCAACCACTTACCCCGCACAAAATATATCCGCGTTGTTCGCAAAAATTTCAAATATGATTCTACTTCACCGCGGACCAATATTGACCACAAAAATGTCTCATTATGTCTAAAATTCTGTCATACTCTGGAGTAAAGTGGGCAAAATTTGATGAAATTTTCGTAATACCCGGAAGCCCGTCTTTCATCGA
>JAEUYN010001855.1:0-54072 GCA_018257835.1 Euura lappo
AACTAAATCAGACCTAATAATTTTTTGAGTACACTAAAATTAGCGAATAACAAAAAATCGGCACGATATACTCAAGTATTCCGAAATCGGTTGATGAAATTCAAGATTCCCTACACATTTTAAAACTGTATAAATATCAACTACATCAAGATCGACAGTCCTTGAATAAATTGTATTATAATTAAAAAAATCGGCGTAATATATTCAAAATATGCCGAAATCGTTACTAAGAAGTGTTCAACATAAGCCTTGAAAGTCAACGAGCCTAATTAGCCTGAGCCACCTATGATAATCCGAAGATCGGTAAAAACCGGTGATAAAATCGGTAAACTAGACCTGAATACACGGTCAGGATCGTTGGAAAAATCAAAATAAAACACGAGTCAAACCACCGTACTACAACCTGGAGTTTGTACACGATGACATGAATTACTTAGATACCTTCTCCTCGATCGTCCCACTGCGCCGAGCGGCCGGGATAAGTCATCCTTAAGTTGATAAATTTCAATATTTCCCTAGATTATAACGTCAGGATGGCGCGGGTTGGGTCGAACCCCCCGGGGGTGATCGTTGGATCTCGGGTAACCGATAGATACCGGGTACAGGTATACATCGCATAGACCGAAGAAGTGTAAATTAGTTTTTCAGCATAAGGGAGGGGGGGGGGGACTGGCTAAGTGAACGAGATCGAAAAGCGAGAAGCAAAGACGAAGAGGACGAAGAGAAGGAGGTAGAGGAGGAGGTTAGGTATTAGCGGAGATTAATTGGGAGGCGGGTCGTCCGCACTTATTCAATGTATATATAGTTATAGAGATTTACTTTATTAACACTGGGGGTAAAGATTGGCGGGCGGAGTTCGGGCTCTGATTAGTTACTTACTTGCTAACTTACTTACTTATCTACTTACTCGGTCAGGTACTAGATCGCTAAGACCCTTACAACCTTCGAAGAACCTTGATTTTCGGTCCGCAAAAGTGGATGAAAAATTTCAAAAAATAAAAGAGGATTCAGAAAATATAACAAGCGGGTTTGGGCGACTATGAGCCAGCCTTCGAACTTCCCGTTATTTATTTTGTTCTCAGCTATTTTGAAATTTGCAAATCTGACCTCAGATTCTTGATCAGCGGTTCAAAAAACCTTCGAGTACAAAATTCCGTAAGATTTCGAACGTTTTTAGTATTTTCCGCAGCAAATCGGACTCGCCATTTTCAATTTCGCTAATCTGACTTCAGATTCGTGATCAGTGACCCAAAAAACCTACGAGTACCAAGTTTCATCCAAATCGAAATGTTTTTAGTTTTTTTGCATCATATCGAATACGCCAAATGAAAATTTTGCAAAACTGACTTCAGATTCGTGATCAGCGATCAAAAAAACCATATGGTACCGAATTTCATTGAAATCCGTTGATTCGTTCTCAAGATATCGTCATTTTTGTTGCGTTTTTTAGAATTTTGTTATTTGAATAGTTCAAAAAGTACTAATCCGATCGAAGCCAAAATCTAATCAGTTCTAAGTTAAGAAAAGGCCCGTTGATTGAGCCCAAGTTGATCGAAATCCGACCACGCGTTCTCGAGATATCGCGCGGACAAAAATGTGGTCACGCACATACACACACACACACACACCCAGACGTCAAACTGAAAATAGTCGGAGGTGATTAGTGAAAACTCAACTTTTCATTTTCGGGTTGATCACAATAACTTCCTTTTTTCTCTGAAAACAGAGAAACGGGAAACCCGGAAGATTCTCACATTTCTATTGAGGATGTATTGGCCGCACAATCTCAACCAAAAATGATTCTCGTCGGCAAATTGAGTACTTTATACAATTCATTGATAACTTTTGGGCATTACTATTATACAAAGTTGATACTTCGATCGTCTTGATCGTCGTTGATTTTTTTCCGATTTTTACCTCGTCCCGAAGTACTTTTGGGTGAGATTGCACGGCGGATACATCCTTAATTTATCAGACGAACATGACCGTGTTTCGAGGATGGTTCGAGGAGTTATCGCGAACCTGCCGCGTGTATGCGAGTGGGACGAAGTCTCTCTAGTCCCTTCATTTTTTAACGCGTTACCGCCCGAGAGTTAGGGGAGGCTGGGCAGGGTTCCATGCATTTAAAATGGTTTCATTAGAAACCGTCTAATAAATACTGTCTCCTCTTCAAGTTCGTTTTACACGAGCCTTCAAAGGGATCGGATATCGCGGGCACCGGACGGACCGACCGGTAACCAGATTTGATTTATACACCTTCTCTTCGGCCCGGTGCAGAAACCGATCGACTCGGTATCGGCGGTGTCGGGGAATTTCGTTGGAAATACGGAGTCAAACTACCGTGCGATATCGGTAATAAACCGTGAGACGGTGCAGTGCGTAAGAGGCACTAAACCTGAAATTGGCGAGAGTAGAGTATTGCTCGGAGTTATCGTCCTCGTTCTCTCCTCCAGGGATGGCCGGGCTCCTATAATTCCATGGGAGCGAATATGATCGAAACTGATGCGTCTGGGCCCACGAGGTACTCGCAGGATCCACCGGACTCCGCGAGCCTCCGGATCGAAGATGAGAGATGCGTAGAGTATAGGGTGCGGGCTCAGAGGCCCAGAGGCCCAGAGGCTTGTTGCGTGGGTCGTACACGGCACCTCCGTTCTCTTCTCGGTTTCTTCGTTCTCCGTATCTTGCCTCTTGCCTCTTTCGTCTCACCTGCCTCCTCGATCCGTACGACTCTCCGCTCCTCTCCTCTCCCGGACCTCTATCATCATCTCTCTTCCTCGCTACTTAACGTCGTAAACCCGCGTCTGGCCAATAGCTCACCGCGCAGCGTCCCTCGGGCCGGCGTGGAAACTCAAGTTCCGAGTTGGTACACCGCATATCTAACCATCACGCAACTCGAGATCATATTCTCGCATTGTTTTGGTAGATCGTTGGGAAAGGTATTCGTACTCTTCGTCCTGGTCGCGACTGCGGGGGAAACTAAGAACTTGAGCAACAAAAATCGAATCGTTTCAATTGAAGACAAATTTATTCTGAAGAATTCCACCAATTTTTGTTTTTCTCACAAAAACCTACAAGATGGACGATAATTTGGGGTGAAGAAAGGAAATCCAAGAGATTGTAGAAATTTAGTTGATTAAATTGTATAAAAATCGAGGAAAATCAACAAATTGAAGAAACAAAAAAAGAAACCAACGATATTGTAGCAAAGACTTCGGAAAAAAGGAAAAACAGTCAAGAAATTCAAAGAAACTGGAGAGATTCTCAAAATTTGATTCACAAAAACCACTAGAAAGACACGAGATTCGGAAAAATCATGAATCAAAGGAAAGAAACCAACGTTCTAGAAAAAAAAAAATGATATTCTAGAAAGTTAGAAAATGAAATTGAGAAAAAACCAGGAAATTTGATACAATTCGAAAGAAATCCATTGACCATTTGAATGGACTTGATATTTGTTCTCTCGTATTGTTTCTGCATGATTACATTTCCGGAATTTGAACCTGTACTTGATTGTATACTGAAAAAAAAAACACCTCGCGAGTATCGCGATTACGTCGAGTCCGTACAGAGTTGGTTATATGAGGGGGTTTCATTGAAAATAACCGAAGTCACAAATTGGCGAGCCTTCGGCGATCGCCTCGTGTGCGATGCCGGTAAACTATTGATCGGTAAATGACGGTTAATTCCAGGTAGCGATCGTTATCGTGCTCGACGATACATTTCAGGTCTTGAAATTCAGGGTACTGCAGGTACTCCGGTGCCAGAGGCAATAATATTGGCCGATATCAAGACCCCGGGTTATCCTCGCCCTGGGACAATAATTTTTAGTTCTATACCCGTCCACCGTCCAGCGTCCAGCGTCCAGCGTCCAGCGTCCAACTGCGCGACCGGACCGCGGACCGCGGACCTCGTTACACGGTGTAAAGACCCCTCGCTATATTTGATATCATAATTATAATATTTACGAGCTGACACTTCGTACGTTTAAATCGTTTATACGTGATGGACGATGAAAGGTCTCGGGCCCTTCGAACGATCGCTGCGCAAAACTCACGTATAAATCCTAATGTTATAATTACGCGTCGCCACCAATCGATTGCGATCCCCATCTGGTTTCGTACGTAATCGCCTCAACCCTGGGCTCCCATTTCACGCTCAAGTTTGTACAAGTCGATTCCAACCTGTTTTTCTCCTATCAAATATTTTTTGTACAGATTCTCGAATTTTTTATGAGAAACCCGAAACTCGAAATCGAACTGAAGTTGAAGTTGAATCGGGTTCGATTGAGTCCGATAAAGTTGAATTATATCGAAACTGAATTGCATTGAAGTTGAAGTTGAATTAGGTTGAATTGAGTCGAATAAAGTTGAATTGAATCAAAACGAATTGAATTGACGTTGAAGTTAAATTACGTTGAATTGAGTCGAATAAAGTTGAATTGAATCAAAACTGAATTGGATTAAAGTTGAATGACGTTAAACTGAGTTGAATAAAGTTGAATTGAATCAAAACTGAATTGAATTGAAGTTGAAGTTGAATTACGTTGAATTGAGTCGAATAAAGTTGAATTGAATTGAAATTAAAGTTGAAATTGAATTAGTTGAATCGAGACGAATAAAATTAAGTTAAGTTGAATTGAATTAAATTGAATTGAAGTTGAAGTTGAACTACGTTGAATTGAGTCGAATGAAATTGAATTGAATCAAAACTGAATTGCATTGAAATTGAAGTTGAATTAGGTTGAATTGAGTCGAATAAAGTTGAATTGAATCAAAACTGAATTGAATTGAAGTTGAAGTTGAATTACGTTGAATTGAGTCGAATAAAGTTGAATTGAATCAAAACTGAATTGAATTGAAATTGAAGTTGAATTAGGTTGAATTGATGCGAATAAAGTTGAATTGAATCAAAACTGAATTGAATTGAAGTTGAAGTTGAATTACGTTGAATTGATGCGAATAAAGTTGAATTGAATCAAAACTGAATTGAATTGAAGTTGAAGTTGAATTACGTTGAATTGAGTCGAATAAAGTTGAATTGAATCAAAAGTGAATTGAATTAAAGTTGAATGACGTTAAACTGAGTTGAATTAAGTTGAATTAAATTGAAATTAAAGTTGAAGTTGAATTAGTTGAATCGAGACAAATAAAATTAAGTTAAGTTGAATTGAATTAAATTGAATTGAAGTTGAAGTTGAACTACGTTGAATTGAGTCGAATGAAGTTGAATTGAATCAAAACTGAATTGAATTGAAGTTGAAGTTGAATTAGGTTGAATTGAGTCGAATAAAGTTGAATTGAATCAAAACTGAATTGAATTGAAGTTGAAGTTAAATACGTTGAATTGAGTCGAATAAAGTTGAATTGAATGAAAACTGAATTGCGTTGAAGTTGAATTAGGTTGGATTGAGTCGAATAAAGTTGAATTGAATCAAAAGTGAATTGAATTAAAGTTGAATGACGTTAAACTGAGTTGAATTAAGTTGAATTAAATTGAAATTAAAGTTGAAATTGAATTAGTTGAATCGAGACAAATAAAATTAAGTTAAGTTGAATTGAATTAAATTGAATTGAAGTTGAAGTTGAACTACGTTGAATTGAGTCGAATAAAGTTGAATTGAATCAAAACTGAATTGAATTGAAGTTGAAGTTGAATTAGGTTGAATTGAGTCGAATAAAGTTGAATTGAATCAAAAGTGAATTGAATTAAAGTTGAATGACGTTACACTGAGTTGAATTAAGTTGAATTGAATTGAAATTAAAGTTGAAATTGAATTAGTCGAATCGAGACAAATAAAATTGAGTTAAGTTGAATTGAATTAAATTGAATTGAAGTTGAAGTTGAACTACGTTGAATTGAGTCGATTAAAGTTGAATTGAATCAAAACTGAATTGAATTGAAGTTGAAGTTGAACTACGTTGAATTGAGTCGATTTAAGTTGAATTGAATCAAAACTGAATTGAATTGAAGTTGAAGTTGAATTGGGTTGAATTGAGTCGAATAAAGTTGAATTGAATCGAAACTGAATTTAAGTTGAAGTTGAATTAGGTTAAATTGAGTCGAATAAAGTTGAATGGAAATTTTGAAATTGAATCAAAAGTGAATTGAATTGAAGTTGAATTGAGTTGAATTGAATTGAATTACGAAGACTTTAGTAGACTTAATCTGAATTCAAAGAATTACGTCAACTTAAATTAATTATTCTGAATCATTCCAATCCTAGAAGGTGTCATATGTTAATTTTTCAAAAATGTTAACCAATCGTTCCTTTTCTTGCAATTTTATTCGACTAATAATGAATCGCATGATCAAATTGATGCAAAAATGACATTTCATTCATGTTAAGGAGACTAGAGTTCCGATGTTCGGTACTTTAGCGGAGCTAAAAGCGTTCCTTTGTCGTGTAGTGCGAGGAGTTTAAACGTTAATAATTGACAAACGACGTGTGAGGACCCTTTTGAGACACCCTTAAGACTCCGCCATGTGTGATACGACATCCTTATAACTGTGTCCCACTTTGCTATCTGTACACCTCTGACTTCAAAGATCTTGCGAAAACAGCACTTCGTGACACAGTCGTTGCTCCACGTTCCTCACATAACTACATGGAAATCAGTATCCGCCTAGTTTCTCACACTATTGCGTGTTCCCTGAAGCCAAGGTGCAGCGCAGGGTAATTGACATCGATCGTATCTTTATCACCGAGCGTTCGTTTGAATTCGAACCCGCGAATATGTTATAAGCCGTGAAATTGGGTCGTATAAGGGACGAAGTTATCCGGTTCAAAGCGGCAATCAACGGTGCTGCTTTGAGCATTGTAACTAAACAGGTCAGAGAAGATCCGTCAGAAACTGAACTCAACGTGCAACGGTTTAGTCGGCAAAGCTCCCGGCTCCACAGGACCGTGAATACCCACCTGGCCCCTCGCCCCACTGTGTCCACTAATTTGCGGGCTGTTTGACAGATCTTGGGTGATTGTTAATTATGTTTAGAGAGGCTTTGCAGACGCTCCGTTCCGGCGTTGAATGGAACGGAATTCCGGAAACCTTGGTGACGATCCTAGAAACGAAACAAAGTAAAATACCGACGAATGAAGGATCGTGACGACGCCGATGACGTGTTGTGACACTGCGAAAATGTATTTTACGGGTTCGCGCTAACGAACCAACCTACATCTTAGGCACGGGGAGGAGATAGATACTCCTTTGATTCTCGATAATTGGCGGTTACTTCCACTTACAAAGGACGTGTCTCTAACGAACGACCCGCTTACAGCTCCTTTACCGATGTACCATCTGACTACTCTCGATACAGGTACCGCAGTATCTTCTTATCCTCAGCCTCTCGATGCCTGTGGAGCGAATACCATTGCCGTTTCATTTTCTGCAAGCATGGCAGCCCTTCAGGGATCATATTGCATAATTGACGAAAGAAAAATGATTGTCTTCGACGTTAGAAGACAATTTCGTCGATTTTACGAACATTGCGACCCGAAGAGATGGAAGACTGGAATAATATCGAGTCTGGTTGGATTAGGACGACTCAAAACCCCGTCGAGATAACGACGCCAGTATGGAAGAACGTGACATCTCAAATTGTGCCACAAGAACGAGACACTTCAAATTATTGACGAAAAGGGTCGTATGTCCTATGTTTCAGCGTAGAAGATACGACCTTCTTCATTCAAAATCTGAGATGTCATGTTTTTCTAGCACAATTTGAGATGTCACGTTTTTCCATACTGTCAACGATAAGATATGACCGATCTAGGAAGATTGATAGAGCCGTAGCAGAGTCTCGAGTGTCAGATCCGTCAGGAACAAGACAGTCTCGAGCATGTGAAGCGATTCGTTAACGATGAAGATTGTCCAAACAAATTAGTCGAAACGTTATGACTCGGAATTAAGAGACCGAGGTCTTGGGCGTCGGGCAGGAGAGCTACGGACGAGAAATGCGTCGCTACCAATTAAACACCGGACTCGAAGATACCGACCTGGAGAAAATCGTTCTTTTTCCTCCAGCCAGATGCCAGAAGCTCCTGTCCGTCCTCTTGCACCCTCGTCGAGTGTGGATTCGGTGTAATTCAAACTTTTTTTCACCGTACGGTACGGATAGCGCAGGGTAGTATTCCTCGAGTTACGGCGTCGCGGGGGTATGAAAGGGGCTATAAAGAAACGCGAAACGCGTACATATAAGAAAAAAAAGAAAAGAAAAAAAAACAGACGTCAAAGCGAAATCGAGTCTCCTGTCGCTCTTCACACCCGGTCGCAGGCCTCTCAGAGCCGCGCCTCCATGCACCCTCGTTGACATGATCTCCGATTACACACTAGCTGACAATCGTTCTTTGTCTATATCACCGATTCAAACAATCGTTGGTTTTTTCATTTCCCTTTTACAAAGGAGATTTTCTACTTCGTACCTAAAACATTCAACACGCTGTGGGAAATAAGCGTCAGGCTCGATAAACTCAGAGTCAAGATTCTGTTCAGAATCTGTCTCTCATTCAGCATCGTTCAATAATTTTAGAGTCTATCGAATTCATTCGCCATTTAGACACCAGGCTTCGATATCCCAGAGAATTTGTTGATATTCATGCTACAGTGAAAGGTAGGATCTTCGAGATCCGTTTATGGAAAAGTGATCGTTTTCAGGGCGTAAAATAAAATATAATGGAAAGAAAACTTGCTCCTGCAGAATTGCTGACTCTGGTTTCGCATCCTCGTTGCTTGGAGTGAGAATTCTCTGGAGATAATTGATCCTAGTGCGTCTTGGAGCGTGTAAAATAAAATGAAATTGACGATCGTTGCAGCGTCAGAGAGTTTCAGACGTCGTTCTACAACCGGGATTGTTTATTACTCCGAGTTACGTCGCCCTCTGCTACATAACACGACGTCTTTCGAACCCCGTTTTGCTAGGAGCTATGAAGCTACCAGCCAGAAGCCTAGGACTAAACGAGCTGCCTCCCCTCGCGAGGAGGAAGGGAACTCCGAAGAGACGTAAGAGGACATTCCCGAGTTTTTAATAGGGTCGGATTCTGGCCAAGGGCCAGAAACACGAGGAAATTCAGACACGTGTGCGGGGATATGAGAATTTGCTGATTTTGACGATTTTTCCTTGTTTTTTTTCTTTTATTTTTTTTTTTATCCAGTCTTCATAACTATCACAGAGCGATATCGTATATCTTCGATAGCTTCGATCTACATTCAGTCGCCGGTCTATGAGTCCCACGGGGGCGAATAAAATGTGGCTGAAAATCCACAGTTTCAAGTGATTTAGAGATTCAGAGAGATTCAGAGTTGCTTTAGAATGACAGCTTAAAAAATAATGTCATTGGATTCGAACTCTCGAAGATTCAGCGACAAATTTCGCATCGAAATCTTGATACTTTTAGATTTTTCGTCAGCTAATTGTTGCAATCCTGAGATTCTGTCAGTTGAAGTAATTTGAAGTTGATTCAAGTCAGTTGAAGTAATTTGAAGTTTATTCAAGTCAGTTGAATTCAGTTGAAGTAATTTAAAGTTAATTCAAGTCAGTTGAAGTAATTTAAAGTTTATTCAACTTCAAATTGAATTAAGTTGAAGTCTTTTGAAGTCAGTTGAATTTGATTCAAGTCTGTTGAAGTAATTGGAAGTTGATTCAAGTCAGTTGAATTCAGTTGAAGTAATTTAAAGTTAATTCAAGTCAGTTGAAGTAATTTGAAGTTTATTCAAGTCAGTTGAAGTCAGTTGAGGTTGATTCAAGTCTGTTGAAGTAATTTGAAGTTGATTCAAGTCAGTTGAATTCAGTTGAAGTAATTTAAAGTTAATTCAAGTCAGTTGAAGTAATTTGAAGTTTATTCAAGTCTTTTGAAGTCAGTTGAATTTGATTCAAGTCTGTTGAAGTAATTGGAAGTTGATTCAAATCAGTTGAATTCAGTTGAAGTAATTTAAAGTTAATTCAAGTCAGTTGAAGTAATTTGAAGTTTATTCAAGTCATTTGAAGTTGATTAAAGTTAATTCAAGTCAGTTGAAGTAATTTGAAGTTGATTCAAGTCAGTTGAAGTCAGTTGAAGTAATTTGAAGTTTATTCAAGTCATTTGAAGTTGATTCAAGTTGATTCAAGTCAGTTGAAGTAATTTGAAGTTGATTTAAGTCAGTTGAAGTAATTTGACGTTGATTAAAGTCAGTTGAAGTTTGTTAAAGACAGTTGAAATCAATTGAAGTAATTTGAAGTTGATTCAAGTCAGTTAAAGTCAGTTAAAGACAGTTGAATTCAACAAGTTGACACAAAAACTTTCCTCGAATGATGTTAAAGTATTGAGATAATCAGCTGCCTTATTTGGAAGTGAAAGAAGTTGACAGAAAAGTAGAAAAAATCGTTGAAATCAAAATTTCTATTTCCTTTCAAGAGTTTTATGGGCGATTAGCCATGCAGGTAAGTCGTGTTATACCCAAGCGATCGTATGGCATACAGACGGGGTGGTTGTAGCGTACATATGGTGTTTTTATTACGAAATAACTTGTGGCGGAGGTTGTCTCGCGGTGTCTCGTTCCATTTTCGCGCGCACCAATCATCCGCATTGACAGGTCCCAGTCGGGTCCAGCGGAGGGCAGTCGAGGTCCGATGGTTAAAAAAAGTTGCTTAAATTTTGCCGCCGCGCCGCGCCATGCAAGTGGAAGTGGAAGTAGAAGTTGAAGTGGGGGGGGGACCGGTGGATGCAGACCTGGACCCAAAACCAAGACCCCTTCCACGTCCACGTTCACATATTCTACTTTAATATATACCACATCCTATCGCAGGATGCAAACGACAGGCGACTGATTTACTCGCGCGTGACTTGAACCAACTGATCCCGATAGCATCTTACGCGATGCACAGCGGCTTAAAAACCGAAAACACTCCATCCAGCATCCGAATATCGGGACCAAAGTATGAGAAAAGAGATTCTTTTCTTCAGAAATTGTCAAACTATAGAAATCTCCAAGATTTGCGCTTTTTTTTCGTATCTTCAAAGGTTTTTTTGAGATTAAACAAAAATACCAAATACCCCACAAAAGGATTGAATCTTTACCAATTTTGTTCGTGCCCTCGATCAATGATGAAGAATCAATCGATCAATCGAGAGAATAAGAAACTCTAGGTTTTTGACAAATTTTCCAATAAATTGGATACCAATTTTTGGTGGTAAAAATCGGTGTCCCGGAATGCAGGCGGCGTGTTGTGTTGTGTATCCAAAACACTGGAAAAAAAAAAAAAAACGAAAGAAGGAGCAAGAGGAGAGAGAGAGAAAGAAGAATTCCAGCAACAAGGATAAATAGAAGAAGAAGACGATACCCGCAGTTGAATTAATAATCGGTAGATCTACGGATAGCGGCGTGCACCGTGGATTCGAGCGACCCGAAGAGACCGAGGCAATATGGACTTAGCTAGGGGGCGGGAGGAGTCTTCTTAGAGAGAACCCAAGCATCGAGTTGATTTATGCCAGATGAGAGATAGCTCTGCTCCTTTAGCTTCGCCGGGGTATCCCTTTGCCCCCTGTGCCTATACTCTGGCTACTCGACCCTCTTTCTCTTAGCGTCTACCTTCGCACTACCTGTACTATAACTTTTCCAAAAACAATACAAATACTCATACTTTGCGTCTATTCAACAAAAATAGAAGAAGGACGTTAGGAAGAGTGGAGAGTCGCGGTGGCCAAGTGGACAAGGGGCTGGCCTACCGATCCGTAGGTCCTGGGTTCGAATCCCTCTCTGGAACCCGGATTTTTTTCCAGCTAAAAAGTGATCAAGTGACGCTCGGTTGACTCGAAACTGAAGTTGCAGTCGAAAATCATGACTTTGTTTGAATCTACAGCGCAAAGGACATGTGCGAATGGAACGATATTCGAAGCAAGAGAGCAGAAGATGAATTGACTCTCTATAATTAAAACCGGCGTGACTATTCGAGATCGGGGGAGATAGACCCGAGTACATCTTTGACCCTGGTCGATCCCCGAGCCATAAATTGAACCTGCCAATTCTGGGGTCAAGGGACGTCCCCGAAGAGCGTGGCGTCTAGGAAGTCAGAGTCCTTACGCCTTTTACCGAGCGAAACGTAGAGTACCTCGGATAATTGAGTCTTGATGCGCGGCTGAGTATCGTTGACAAACAATTCACGCGATTAGCGAGCATGCGACCCGCAATCCAAGTTCGCGGTCTTCTCGGAGGCTGAGAACCGAGATAACGAATCTATTCGACGCAAACGGCTTGTCAGACGACGGGAACGGGCTGCTCTAGCCCCGGCTCTCCTCGGTTCCATCTGCATACTATCGGCTATATCCCGCCGTGGCTGAGCGTATGCAAATCGAATGAGGAAACCCTCGGCCCGTGCGCGTGTGGGTAACGTTTCAATAAAACGACGCCGGCGTACGCAGCTCCCCGGGGCGGCACGCCGCGAATTAATGGGGGCCGTAAAACCGAGGTGGGAAATCTATAAACTTTATGAAAATGACACGAAATTACAAGACCCGACCCGACGCGACATTGTGGAGTGACGAGAGTCCGATCCGTCTCTCACTCTCGATCTCATCGAAGAAACCGGATAAGTTGGTAGCTATAAGGAACCCGATAGAACGCGCCAGGTCGTAAATCGCATTTGATAGGGCAGACCGTCTCCGCCTATCTAGAATCGTGTCGGTTCGCGACCACCGACGTAATCGACGACACCTTTGAATTAATGACCGCCTAATACGGACGGAATTCAGAATTCTAACTCGGTTAATATCGTCAAGAAAACTTTCGGACAAATTGATACGATATCGTGGAAAGATTCGTAATTCTTCTACTTTTCCAGCAAAAGCAAACTTTCTTAGATCCAAAGGATGGATCTTGATGTCCAATCACTAGAAAAATTGTTACTTTCAGTTTTTTTTTCTTTCTTTTTTAATCTTGATAAGTCCGTTCCTCCCGATTTTTCAAATTTTACTGGCCTCAAATGGCCACAAAAAATGGTCATTCTTCTGCTTTTTTGGCAAAAGCAGACTTTCTCAGCTCCAAAGGATGAACGACTCGCGAAATTCATTCACTTGGTGGGTCTTGATGTTCAATTACTAGAAAAATGGTTATTTTCATCTTTTTTTTTTTGTTACTTCCGGTTTTTCAAATTTTACTGGCCTCAAATGGCCACAAAAAATGGTCATTCTTCTGCTTTTTTGGCAAAAGCAGACTTTCTCAGCTCCAAAGGATGAACGACTCGCGAAATTCGTTCACTCGGTGGATCTTGATGTTCAGTCACTAGAAAAATTGTTATTTTCAGTTTTTTTTTTTTTGTTTTATTTTTAATCTTGATAAGTTCGTTTCTTCCGGTTTTTCAAATTTTACTGGCCTCAAATGGCCACAAAAAATGGTCATGCTTCTGCTTTTTTGGCAAAAGCAGACTTTCTCAGCTCCAAAGGATGAACGACTCGCGAAATTCGTTCACTCGGTGGATCTTGATGTTCAATTACTAGAAAAATGGTTATTTTCATCTTTTTTTTTTGTTACTTCCGGTTTTTCAAATTTTACTGGCCTCAAATGGCCACAAAAAATGGTCATTCTTCTGCTCTTTTGGCAAAAGCAGACTTTCTCAGCTCCAAAGGATAAACGACTCGCGAAATTCGTTCACTCGGTGGATCTTGATGTTCAATTACTAGAAAAATGGTTATTTTCATCTTTTTTTTTGTTACTTCCGGTTTTTCAAATTTTATTGGCCTCAAATGGCCACAAAAAATGGTCATTCTTCTCCTTTTTTGGCAAAAGCAGACTTTTTCAGCTCCAAACGATGAACGACTCGCGAAATTCATTCACTCGGTGGATCTTGATGTTCAATTACTAGAAAAATGGTTATTTTCATCTTTTTTTTTTCTTTAATCTTGATAAGTCCGTTTCTTCCGATTTTTCAAATTTTACTGGCCTCAAATGGCCACAAAAATGGTCATGCTTCTGCTTTTGGCAAAA
This sequence comes from Euura lappo, assembly GCA_018257835.1. Lineage (NCBI taxonomy): Eukaryota > Metazoa > Arthropoda > Insecta > Hymenoptera > Tenthredinidae > Euura > Euura lappo. The sequence goes on from JAEUYN010001855.1 coordinate 13,953, forward strand.
CCAGACTTTCTCAGCTCCAAAGGATGAACGACTCGCGAAATTCGTTCACTCGGTGGATCTTGATGTTCAGTCACTAGAAAAATTGTTACTTTCAGTTTTTTTTTTTTTTGTTTCATTTTTAATCTTGATAAGTTCGTTTCTTCCGGTTTTTCAAATTTTATTGGCCTCAAATGGTCACAAAAAATGGTCATTCTTCTCCTTTTTTGGCAAAAGCAGACTTTTTCAGCTCCAAACGATGAACGACTCGCGAAATTCATTCACTTGGGATGTTCAATTACTAGAAAAATGGTTATTTTTATTTTTTTTTGGTTACTTTCGGTTTTTCAAATTTTATTGGCCTCAAATGGTCACAAAAATGCAGGTCATTCTTCTCCTTTTTTGGCAAAAGCAGACTTTCTCAGCTCCAAAGGATGAGCGCCTCGCGAAATTCGTCCACTTAGTGGATCCTGCTGTTCAATTACTGGGAAAAATTGTTATTTTCGGTTCATTTTTTTTTACATTTTGACGAGTTCCACCGGTGCCACTCAGTCCATGAATCGTGTGAACCTGATTTTCCCCAATTTTTCAAATTTAACTGCCCACTAAATTCCGTCTGTCACGTGGTTTCGTCGATTCTTCCAAAAGGGACTTTAAAAAAAAATGTAAATCGCGAAAGATTTATACCGATACTTTCTTCATTCTTGTTAATTCTTCCGTGTCTATCGATGCGTTGAATTTTATTGCCCGTTTCGTTTCACCTCGGGTTGATTTTCTTGAATAATTCATTCCCTTGTTTTTTTTCTTCGTCGATCGACGTCCTCGCGGTTCGTCGGTTTTGTGCTCCACCGCATTGCGCTCCGATACAAAGATCCAGATGACGACGTCTAGGTGTCGGAGGCGGAGGTAGAGCCCCGTTTTCTCGCGGTCATCCGATCCTTTGACCCTAGCTCGCGATCTAGTGACCGTCTTTCGTGCTTTCCTGACAAAGTGCTCCTTTTCTCAGTGACGTCCGGGTATCGGGTGTCGGGGCGAGACGAGAACGAGAACTGAGGCTGAGGAGCAGCTCTCTCGTTACACGATTCATCTCCGACACGAGGACGATAACCCGACGCTAAAACGGTCCTTGGTATAAAATAATCGATCGAAGTCCCTCGAGAGCCGGACCCACTGGACCGAGGCCAATATTCGTCGGAATCGACAAGATAAAAAGTTGAAAAAGAAAGAACAACAAGAAAAAAATGTAGTCGGTGATGTGTCAAAACTGGGCGGACTCAAACGAGGATCTGTTACGACGAGTGATATACTGTTTCTATTAATCCCGTCTACTCACCACATCAAAGAACCGCGGACCGTTGGTGGATAGCCGTAAAACTGTCGACGTTTAATGGATTCAAATATAGAATTAATATCCGACCTCTTCCGAGTCTCGTCTTCGGCCCATGGGGGCCATAAAACCATCGAAATCTCGATAATTAAAGAAACTCGACGCCTTCCTGCATCCGTCCAGGTGTCACTTTTGATCTCGAGAGCAGAGCGTTGCTCTCGACATTTTCTTACCCGACACGAAGACATTTTTGAAGAAGCTTTCGACTTCGGTCAACTTCTCAGATCTCCTGTAGATGGCGGGTTGATCGTCATACTGAATAATTACGTCACGGCGGATACTTGAAGCCACGTGATGATCTTGTTGCTGTTTAGTTACGACCTGAAATCAGTGTTTTGAACGATACATGGAGATGAAAGAGGAAAAAAGGGAAGAAATTCGTGTCAAAGTCAATTGATGAAGCGGTTTACGTGAGCCGTGATGCCAGATCAAAGGGATCTCCGAAGACCCACTTAGAGGGACTCCTCGTCAGGGTTTGTCTCTCCAATTTGCATGAATAGCTAGTTTTGATAAATCAACGAAACGGGTTCAGCGTATCGGCGCGGTCTGGTTCGCGAGCAGCGCTCGACATTTGGCACGGCAACAGTTTGTCTCTAATTAGGATATCTCAGCGGATCTCGTACAGTCTCTTGGCGAGCGGAGACGGTTTTTCCATTTCTCCACTCCACGTTGTGTACGTACTGTAAGAATAGCGAGAAATGATACCGCGGAGCATACAGCGAGTATGGAGAGTGGCGGCGAGGCGCCGTTTGAGAATGTCCACGAGAAGAGAGAGTGCGATTCTATTTCGCATTCCCCAGACTCGGGGGGAGGGGGAGGCTGGAGGAGGTGCGGAATCTCGTCTCGTGAGAAATTGAGGGGGGGCTAGGAAACAAAGGAGAGAGACGGAGCAGGCAATTAGAGGAGATTTCCAATTTAACCAAGCTTTGTTCACGCACGACTCTCGAAGACGAAGACGAAGAGGAAGACGCGTACACGCGGTAAAAAGGGAGGAAAAAGGGAAGGAAAGTGATATTGAAGATCGTAGTAGCCGCGTAGTAGACGCGATATTTGTAACCACGTGGTGTCTACGTTGCCCTCTAAAATTAGCGACCACGCGGATCTCTCGCTGACCTCGCGGCACGCCCAGCTAACGTCTCCGCTGTTTCTTGGTGCCAATAATACTGAGTGCGTGGTGGCCCACTCCCTAGAGACTGAGGCACCGCATACTCGAATACCAAACAGCAGACGGAACGCCGCGAGACTTTTGTCGGCACGAGGAACAGCTTTTTCTGTATTCCGATCGAGAGCAAATGATCGCAGATCATTTTTTGCGCAATTCGTTTTTCTGCAGGATAAATTTGAGGTCATTTATTGATAGTTTTTTGGAAAATCAAAAGCAGCAAGAGAATTTTGGAAAATATGGCTTCAGATTCTTTATCAGCGGTTCAAAAAAAAAAAAAAACCTTCGAGTACCGATTTTTATGAGATTTAGAATGTTTTTAGAGTTTTTCTCCCACAGCGAATCGGATCCGTGATTTTTAATTTTGCAAAAATGACCTCGGATTCGTGATCAACGACCCAAAAAACCATGTGGTACCAAATTTCGTTCAAATTCGTTCATCAGTTCCCAAGATATCGTCATTTTTATTCTATTTTTGAGAATCTTGTTATTTACATAGTTCGAAAAGTACTGAACCGATCTTCGCCAAAATCTAATCAGTCCTGAGTTTTGAAAAACGGCGTCGATTGAGACAAGAATGATCAAAATCCGGTTCCTCGTTCTCTCGATATCGTCCCATGACCTAAAAACGTTTCATTTTTACGCTGATTCCAAAAGCTTCATTTTTGTTGGGAGTTGAAAATTGCTGTACGATAATATTTGTTCCTGCCTTTCCGTCCGTCCGGGTTTGATTGTGAGTCTGTACCCGGTTTCTGGGCCGCGGTGTCTTTCCTTCGTCTCGCGGGGTCGCGTCGCGGCTTCAGTTTGACATTTAAATACATTATCATAACAATGCACGCGGGAGCATGTTGGGTTAATATCATTATACCTTCTGCACTGTTCATACAGTCGGAGCTGAGCCCGCGAGCTAAGAACGGATACCGAACGCGAAGTGGGAGGCGGGCCGGGGTTTCAGAGGTTGAGAAAAGTTTGCTTCATCAGTCGCTGATAGTATCGAATATATATATCCGACGCGATAGAAAAGCAAAAATTAGTCCCACCGAGACAACAAAACCCCGTCAATTTCACGGCTGTTAGACCTCGCGGTGCGATGATCATATATACCGAGGCCGAAATATATATTGATATTTATTTACGACTGGTAATAATAATTGATCCGGAGGTTCCCGTGTATACCCTCCGCTCTCAGAGTCAGGGTCAGGAACGAGAGGCCCGGACTCGCCACTCTGGCCCAGGGCCTTACGACTTCTTTATTTCACCTGGTCGTATATCAGAACCCAAAACGCAGGGGTTAAAGGTGGGTACACTCCCCCGAATAAATTCTTTAACCAAATCGACTCCGTCGCTGCGAAAGCTGTCTTCGAATATGTTTGTTCAAGAGGGGAAGTGGGCAGAGAGAGAAGCCGGACTGGCTTCAAAAAGTGTCTTTATGAGAACGCTGTTTCGGAAGTTTTTCGATTTTTTGAAACCCAATTCGACATCGAACAAGATATCGAAAATCTGAAAAAGTAGCTTCTTAGGGACTGCCAACTGAACATGCAGACCAAATTTCGTGCGGAAATATTGAAAACTGTAGGAGTTATTCGACTTCAAACACCGATTTTGAGGTTATATTAAGGAAATTGTGTCTTTTTGCTAGTTTTACAACTTCAAAAATGTCCAGCAATTGAATTGATGAACGTTTCGTCTGAAAATTTTGAATTTCTGAGAAGATCAGAATATTCCAACCTCATCGTTTGGCGTCCAATTTTTATACGAAGCGAGATATAGAAAAAGTAAAGAACTATCTTGTTAGGCACTGCGAACTGAACATACAGACCAAATTTAGTGCAGAAATACTGAAAACTGTAGGAGTTATTCGACTTCAAACATCGATTTTGAGGTTATATTTAAGAAATTATGTCTTTTTGCTAGTTTTACAACTTCAAAAATGTCCAGCAATTGAATTGATGAACGTTTCGTCTGAAAATTTTGAATTTCTGAGAAGATCAGAATATTCCAACCTCATCGTTTGGCGTCCAATTTTGATACGAAGCGAGATATAGAAAAAGTGAAGAACTATCTTGTTAGGGACTGCGAACTGAACATACAGACCAAATTTCGTGCAGAAATATTGAAAACTGTAGGAGTTATTCGACTTCAAACATCAATTTTGAGGTTATATTCAAGAAATAATGTCTTTTTGCTAGTTTTATAACTTCAAAATACCCAGCAATTGAATTGATGAACTTTTCGTCTGAAAATTTTGAATTTCTGATAAGATCAGAATATTCCAACCTCATCGTTTGGCGTCCAATTTTGATACAAAGCGAGATATAGAAAAAGTGAAGAACTATCTTGTTAGGCACTGCGAACTGAACATACAGACCAAATTTCGTGCAGAAATATTGAAAACTGTAGGAGTTATTCGACTTCAAACATCAATTTTGAGGTTATATTCAAGAAATAATGTCTTTTTGCTAGTTTTATAACTTCAAAAATACCCAGCAATTGAATTGATGAACTTTTCGTCTGAAAATTTTGAATTTCTGATAAGATCAGAATATTCCAACCTCATCGTTTGGCGTCCAATTTTGATACGAAGCGAGATATAGAAAAAGTGAAGAACTATCTTTGTTAGGGACTGCGAACTGAACATGCAGACCAAATTTCGTGCGGAACTATTGAAAACTGTAGGAGCTATCAGACTTCAAACATCGATTTTGAGGTTATATTAAAGAAATTATGTCTTTTTGCTAGTTTTACAACTTCAAAAATGTCCAGCAATTGAATTGATGAACGTTTCGTCTGAAAATTTTGAATTTCTGAGAAGATCAGAATATTCCAACCTCATCGTTTGGCGTCCAATTTTGATACGAAGCGAGATATAGAAAAAGTGAAGAACTATCTTGTTAGGGACTGCGAACTGAACATACAGACCAAATTTCGTGCAGAAATATTGAAAACTGTAGGAGTTATTCGACTTCAAACATCAATTTTGAGGTTATATTTCACAACTCGTGTCTTTCTGCTAGTTTTATCTGGAACTGGAATAAAAAAATATTGAAAATTGTTTAAAACCACCTACAGCTTCAAAATGTCTTTCTGACATGATCCGGACAGAAAGAGGGCAGCACCAGTGGTACACGATTCACAAAAACCGCTGCCATTTCGTCAATTTTACGAATTTTTGGACCAAATTGGGCTCAAAATGTTCGTAAAGAATAGAGCCACGATAATATCGCATCAAAAAAAAAAAATATCGTCACATTTCAGATTGATTATAAGAAAAATGCCACCGACTGTACATCGTCGCAACGGTTCGAGGATGTTCCTCTAAACAGTTTGATGAATAAAAGCGTCTCGTAAAGCACCTCATGGTCTTTTTCTGGGGTCATTAAAGATCGGTAAAAAGAGAACTAGCCGCGGTCGATAAATCCGTATTTTGGCACGTCAGGGGGGAGAAGGTTACTCCTCGCACCCTTTAGGAAAGGTGGAAAGTAGCCATAGTCCATAAACCAAAAAAGAGTTATGCGCCCGTAGCCCAGTACGTCCTGGACCCTCGGATGTTACTCGGTTCCTCGGCTACTTTTTCGACGCTGATAAACCGTCCGGGTGTATTAAACTGCAGACTGGTTCCGCATACACTGTTACAAATTTCTGTGCAATTAAAAATGGGTTTGCAACTGCAATAATTGCCGAATCGGATCATAAAATAGTGCAGAATGAACCCAAAAATGAAAATTTTGGATGGACTGTTGATATTGACTGAAACACCGCTTCGTCACTGAAAACTAAAAAAGAACCATATCAATATTGAGATAAAGTGATTTGAACCTCGGTATGTTCTTTCAATATTGAAATTTCAAGATCTTTTATATCAATTTCGTTTCAGTCACCAGGATTAGTAAATTTCATTCCTTGATATTTCAAGATATTTTTAACAGTGTACACGTGCGCATATCCGCACCGCGGCTCAGGCTGAGGCTGCGGCTCCTCTGCCGTATCTACACAATCAGCTCTCCGCGAGACTCGAGAGGCAGGACCCTATGCTCTCAAGAGTACCGAGGAATTTAGCGCTATATACACGCCTGGGCCCCTCAAATTTATCGAATCGGCTTTGCGCCGGCTCCATTTTGATGCTCTCACGTCACCTCCGCCATCTTGGTTAGGCTCCACTCTCCCTCGACACTTGCCGATACTCGGAGATTTCCGCTGGGGTGACACCGGTTTCCCTCTTGACACGAGCACGTGGCGCTCGTATCGACGACCTTGATTATGCGGGGATGATCGATAATTTGGGGGAAAGAACCAAGAGCCAAGACCTCGATGAGCTACGACGTTCCGTGGGATCCCGGTCGGCGTGGATGACCCCGAATGCCGTACAGCAGCTCCTCGATTGGGTCAGAGCGAGATGTAAGATACAAGAAACAAGGATTTATAGTTTAAAGATCTTGAGCTAAAGAAAGATCATCGGGTGTAGCCGCGGAGTCGGATTCGTGTTCAGAGATCGCTTTATCACACGCCGGGGTCTATATCAACGTCTCGTTGACATTTCTCCTTTATTTTATCATCCTTTCTCTCATATTTCTCGGTGGCGATCTCCACTCTCCCATCCGCAGATGAACCGACCGGGAATAATGCTCTTGGTGGTGGATTCATTTTTTTCTTTCTCTCGTTCTTGTTTCTCCTTTTTTCGAACATCGCCAACCTGGAACCCCGTCGGTGTCGACGAGGAGGAAAAAGAGCTTTTTCATACGATAAACTGCGGCGCAACCGCGCCAAAGGTATCCTTGAATTCACCACGCGAGTTATAACCGCTACTGGTAAATCGAAATGCCGCAATTCTCTCGCCGACAATTAGCTGGACCTAGTGTAATTGCTGGGACCCCACCTTCTACACGGTTATAATAATCAACTCGCTCGTACGTCTCGTAGACGCAGGGGCCAATTATCCGGGTCCTCCGATTCACCATTTTCGCAAGATCCTGCAAAATTCCGAATAACGGGTCCAGTATGCCGCTGAAAAATCAAAAACTCGTTAATATCTCGTAGATATGGATGAATAAATGACTGAATAAGTGAGAACGAATTGTTGAAAACTTGTTGCGGTGTGCAGTTATAAATTTCGAAAATTATACTGTAACAATTAAATAACTAATTACAAGCCTTTCGAAAGCGTTTATATATACACAGTGTCTGTATTAATACCCGGTGCTGTTCCCGTTGCTGTCGAGTTACGCGAAAGAAAATTAAACGTTGCAATTACACGAGAGATAGAAATTAATTCTCCAAGTTTGTAATTATATCCCGAAGCTAATCTCCTCTGACCAATGTCGAGCCAAATACGAGTCATTCGTTTTTTATCATCCATTCAATACGGTTCGAACAATGATAAATATATCCGACTAATTGACTGCATAACTTTTAGTCCGACAAAAGAATAAAAGAAAAATAACGGTGTTAAACTCTGTGTTGAACACAGTCAGTTTCGAGTCTTGATGATCATCATCCTCCACCCGTAGGAGCCGTAGGAGCCGTAGCCTACTTCGAGCAAAGGTGTGGTAAATGAGTCGAACCGCGGTGCCCCGTTGTTGGGATACTCTTTTTAATAATTTCTAAAGCCCAGAGTAGTTTTGTGGCTAGTGATCGTCATTAGGCTAATTAGGCGCGATGACTCGCCGTACCAACGTAAAAAAGTTCCCTATTCAAAAGCCCCAGGTTTACACGCGGCATCGCGCACCCAGCGATATTTTAAACATGCGATACATTCAAACGCGGCTTTAAGAAGATTAATTTTTTTTTCTCCTTGTTGTCTTTCCTCTCAGGAAATCCCAAACAATTTTTTCAAACAAATGAAACTAAATATATTCTAGACTCGATCGTCGACGAACCCGAAGCGTTTTTTTAAATTGCGAAACGCGCATCTAGCGAAAAATAAAAACCCGTCATTCGCTTAAAAGGCAACTTCACTCTTATCTAGAGGCGTGGAACCGTGGTAAAACTGTAAACCACCAACGATCAAAGAGGAGCCTTGGCTGGATGCATGCGCGTACCGGCAGAATCATCAGAACTTTTATCTCGCCTCTCCATCATCGCTGGGTAGTGCATTTCCTCGACCTAGCTTTGATGCTAAAAACTACATACCGCACGGTCGTAGGCGACACGCGAGCCACCGACAATCGTTTCGCAAAACTGTAAACGCACTTTTATTTATTTTGTGTGTGTGTTTATACCGCAACTCGGCTTTTAGCAAAAGCTCATATCCACAAAGGAAGACAACAAAAAAAAAAAAAAGGAAAAGTCATCAGTTTCGATAAGAGTGACGAAAGTCGAGCTTTCGTAGTCCTTGTTCACGTATTAATACGAGACGAGACAACGTTTTGCCGCTTTTCGACTCATTAGAATGATTGCCAGTGAGGCCTCCTCCCGACCGACGTTTGTTACCATCTCCCATGACAATTACCTAGATTATCCATCGTGCCTCGACTCGTGTTGTAACTCACTGCCTCCTATGTACACACGATCCTGTGCGTAGGCTGTCGGAAAACGTATACGTCCGCCTTTAGTGGGCGTACATCGAGAAACTATGTCCTATTCTGCGTTACACTAGAAAATCTCGAAACCGTCGTCATTCCGATGAAGGAAGATTCATCTGTCGAACCAGAAACTTGGATAAAGGGACTGAACTGGGCCTGCGCAGACCCACCAGCAGCGCCCTCTGCGAGGCCGGGTGGCGCCATCTGTGATCATCGAGGAGAACCGCGGAGTGAAATAATTCATATTTAAGGGTCTTATTGAGGGCGTAAAGTGTGAAGCGGTTTTTCACAGGACAGCGAAGTCATTAAGATTTGGCTGGTTATTATAACGAGGAGAGACTCGTTGGTACAAATTAAGTGTTTAGTACCCTCGCCACCCACCGGGACGCCGGGAGCTGGGCTGGGTCCCCGAACCGGTAGACAACCCCCTCGAGCGTTTAAAAATAAAGTCACGAATTTAAAGACTCGAGTTACGAGATCGAAGCGGTGTAGTGGCGTTTTCGACCCGACTGACACGCGCCTCTGCGCATTAACCGCAATCAAGCCACCGCGACGCGCGGCACCACGGACGTTAATGCGATCCTTGGCTCACTGAACGAAACAAACAGAAACAAAAAATTAAACCGAGAGAACCCAAAGGAGCCAAGACTAATTAGGGCTAGCGCCCGCTACTCGTTGACAGAGTTTCTTCTACCCGATTATTGTGACGCGCCGCTACTTTATCCACACAGTTTTGTTACACTAATAGTCCATCATGGGCTGATGGAGCAGAGCCGAAAAAACGACGTGACGTTGTTGAGGATGTAGTTCGGGTTGGAAAAGACAAAAAAAGATAATGCGATTTTCATTATCTGAAAAGATCCAATCCGAATCGGGCCCAACGGTGATAATCTGTGGAAATGTGTCGCAAAAAGTCAAGAGTGATGAGAAACTTGGAATTTGTCATCTGACCAAACTAGCAACAAATATGAAACGATATGAGTATACTTGGACTCTTTTTCTGGAGTTCACAATTGATATGGAGCCTATTACAAATCTTTGATCATCCGAAAAACTAATTTTCACCTACTTTTCAGATTTCAAAATGTAACTGGCGATGAAATATTGAACTTCTAGCTTCACAGATATCTTCTTTGATATATCATGAACAATTCCACGAGAGCTTTTTTAGGTCTGGTCACTGAATCCAGGTACATTACTAAAAAAAACGACAAAAAAAGTGCCTTTTGGGGGAAACGATTGTTTCAAACTTCATTATTGAGAACTTTAAACGACGGCCGCTATTAATATTGTCTTATGTTTTCGTTTCCATTTGGAAAAGACCTATCTGAAAATGGCTCGGGGTAAAAGACTTATCTCCTATGCTTATACACAGGACTTAAGTCTTTTACCCCGAGCCATTTTCAGGCTCCCTATCTCACGCTCATACTCGAGAAATACTTTGAACTTTTGACGTTCTCGGCGTGATCAGCGATCCAAAAAATAACTGAGAAACGAAATTCCGGCAAAATCGTCATTTCAAAAAGTTCCCAGCCGACGAGATCGACAATCTGATGGATTTCTGCGTCGATTGATACGAATTTGACAAAAATCTCGACGGCCGCTATTAATATTGTCTTATGTTTTCGTTTCCATTTGGAAAAGACCTATCTGAAAATGGCTCGGGGTAAAAGACTTATCTCCTATGCTTATACACAGGACTTAAGTCTTTTACCCCGAGCCATTTTCAGATAGCTCTTTTCCAAATGGAAACGAAAACATAAGACAATATTAATAGCGGCCGTCGATTGTCACTGTACAACAAATTCATCAAGTGAATCTACTCTTTTGTCCATTCTGATAATAAAGAAAAGTGGAGATTGGTGTAACATCGTTGGACTGTATTTTTGTCTGCAATCAAAAGTTTGTCAATTTTCTTGCGAACTTTGGAGTACCAATGGAGACTGGTCTGGTCAGCGATTGACGGAACTTGGTTTTATGGACTCTGCGCGACGCGCCACCCGCGGTGATCGGCCACCATTAGACCCCGGGACCTCTAAAAGGGTTTTTCTTCCGACTCGGGGTGATAAGAACGCCCTAATAGCCACCTCGACGTCTGGTTTACGACCTTTCGGGCGTTTTACTAATTTATCGAACTCTCATTTCGAAGTTAGGGCTAGGAGTCGCCTCTTATGGCCGTGACTGTACTCGCCATGTAATGTAAACGAACCGAGTACGACCGGCCAGGGACCACTCTCTGCCAACTACTTGTTGACTCCGAGCCTCGGATAGATCTCCGAGCCGGACCCGGACCCGGACTGCTTTCCATTCCTGGGTGCAATTTCAAAGATATCCTCCGCCTGTTCTGTTCTTACGCCATTTTTCTTGTCCCGAGATCCTCGCGAGCCGCTGACGGACACGTGAGAAAATAAACTAGACGGTTTCCCCTCGGCGTTGCCTTATACGGGTTTTTCTATTCGGTGCAGGTGACGCGTCGACGACGTATTTCGCGATTTTCAAACCCTGCGGTGCGGAAAAAATGTCCCCCTCTTTCTGTACCGATGGCTGTTCGAACAACACGCACCGAGGAGAGGCTCGGAGGAGTAACGAGGCCGCAGACTCTGCGGCCTCAGACTCCGTGGCGAATTGTGTTTCTGCATTATTTTATATTTACTCCCACCGATATATTCCTTTGTCTTTTTGCCCGAGACTCGCGAGGGGCCCCCGAGCCAGGCGACATGGTACTCATATTTCTGATTTACGAGTACGCGTCAAACTCTGAACTTGAGCTCATTTTTTTTCTTCAGCTGCTTTTCTTATTCTTTTTCGAAACCTTTCGCACGCATTCCGAAACCCGGCATCTTTCACATTAGCACCGTATAAACCACGGCCTCTAAAAACTCGCTCGATTGCAGGAACTTACGAGACAATTAAAATCACGACAATGAAACGATATCGACGATATCTGATCCTGCAGTTTGTCCTGCGAATATGACTGAGAGGAACAGTAAGAAATTTCTGAATTAGGTTTCATAGTCTACCAGTCTAGTCTAGTCTAACCAGTGACTAGTGTACTAGTCTAGTCTACCAGTCTAGTCTAACCAGTGACTAGTGTACGTAACTTATCAACAATAGTTTCTCATTATGCGGTCTCTTCAGTAGTTGTACAAAGGCCGCGGTACATAAACGATAAAAGAATAAACAAAATAGAGAAGAAGCGAATAAAAAAAACAAAAAAAAACGAGTAATAACAAACATGAAACAAGGAGGCAACGGTAGTGAAGTACATGCTAACCCCAGGTATGCGACAGTCGTACACGGTACACCGGACTGGCAGCTACCATGAGTAATCTCCGGCGAGGAATTAAACACTATTACAACGATACTTAGAGTACAGAGGGGGATACGCGCGGTACAGTCGCTAATTAATCAGCTAATTACCGGTTCAATGACTCGATTATAGAGGAATTGACTGCTTACTTCGAGCAGACAAGTTTCACGGTGCCCTCGATCCTTGAACTAGGCGCGGTTGTTCCGGTCCGGTTCGCCCACGCCGCGGTCTGAACTTTCCTCCTGACAATTCATAAATACCGTCCTCGGTTCTGGGCCGCTTCGCGAATGCGTGAGCGCGAAAGACAAGAATACTGCGGTGTCTAGTCGTCGATAGGGAGCCAACGTCGGCCTGGGTGTCCTCGGAACCTCTTCAAAGAAGCAGTCCACGTACGAGGATCGATCGGAAAAAGAAAGGCTAACATTGAATTACTAATTGCAAGGCCGAGCCGCGCGAGACAAGTCGTGAATCGCGAGGCGATCTGCACGTCAGGTTCTTTGGCTTCCGGTAGGACACAGTCGGCATGTTGTACACTACGTACATATCTTGAAATGTGACGAACGCCTCGATAGCCATTCCATTTCCCCCTCCCCCTAACTTCGTCCGGTGGTAACAAACGCGAAAGAACACAGTCATACGGTGTGAATTACATTCCAGACACGGCCTAAACGCGTTCCCAACGTCTCGTTCGGTCGTCACGGCGCTCGCCAACACGTCGTCGTGACTGGTTTTTGTCCGTGCAATCTTCGCGGTGGCCGGACGGTCACCGTCCCTCGCCATTCCGTTGGTAACTCTTGACTGGACCTCGCCAGAACAAAACCCCCGGACTCTAACAGTTTATCGGGACGTCCATCCCGCTTGTGTTGCACTACCCGACCGCTTCCGCATGCAAATGGTGCTTCCTTAGACCTAGACGTCACGAAAATACCAATTTACTTCCTTCTTCTTCTATCAACCTGAAGCTAGCCGCCATGGCCATCAGCCAAACACTTCAAGCTTCCCCTGAATATGTTCATAAAGTACAGATTTCAGTCTATATTTTTCATAGAAGCTCCAAAGACGTTCATTTTTCATAATATGTCTACTTGCTTCAGTTTCATTCTTCTTCTAAGTTGTTCGAGAAAATGGCGCCCGCCCAGGATGTAGGCGATCTGGTTAGGCCAACGCCAATCAACCATTGAGTCGAAGTAATCTGATCGTAGGACTCGACTGTCTTTTGGGCTAGTGACAAATGATCAGATTTAAAAAACAGAAGAAGAAGAGAGCAACGGACGGAATCGTTCCTCGAACTCTCGTTGTCAGCGTTGGAATCCGTTCGTTAGTGGAATACGAAAATTAGTACGGAATTTTGGTACGTGGGCGAAGGGTCCTCGCACCATCTACAAATTCCTCGAGATCATCTCCTCGAGACTGGTATATACGGTATATAGGAAAGAAGGGTTTGTTTCTCACTGAAATTGAACGTTGCCGCGCGCGTTTCAGAGTCGCGGGGCTCCTCCTCCGCAGGTAGAATGCGGGATTGGCACACCAAGATTGCCAGCGGATAGAATATACTTAATTATATTGGATTTACCTAATTGGCAGGCAGGGCTATCGCGCACGGTTATCTCTGGGCACGTCTCTATCTGCTCGCTAAGCTACCAGGTAGTACAATCTCATTCCGCCAACTCGCGAGGGTCCCGCAGGATTGCAGTCGACATACCCGTTGAACAGCTCGATGAACTCGACGCAGTCACAGTGTACCTGCATCCATTTTTTTGTTTTTCTCTTGTTCCGCCATTTTTTTTTTTATTTTTTCCCCTACACTGGATGTAATCGGACAAAGGGAATCGCGCGCCGGTAGTACGACATGGGAAAAATCTTATACCTCCAGCACGGAGCAAAATCGACTTCTGATCACCGCTTGGAAGAGGAAGAGGAAGAGGAAGAGGAAGAGCTGCCAAGCGAGGAACTGATTTAATTTCCCGACTAGCTGTCACACTCGAGTTCTCCGTCTCTAGGTATCTACGGTTAGGTGGGTTCTCGCAGTACCTGGAGCAAAACCGGGTTTGATTTGATCCAGAACTCGCGCGCCTAGTGGGGACTGAAATTGATACCCGGAGTCTGCCGCGCGACCTAGCTTTATTGTTTTCCGCATCGCTCCGCGCATGCAGCCCGACAGATGCACTCTCTCTCGGTACTGGGATGCATGCATATGTGCAGACTTCACAGGCTTCAGAGGCTTCGAACCCTCGGATAGACAGAGGAGTGCCTCCCTCTCTCCCAGTCTCCCTCGGAGGTCCGCGACTCGATCGAGTACCGCATATTTCTAGCTGGCCCGTTTCAGTTTTAATAATTTTTCAGAGTGGAACAAAAAACGCCAGGACCGCGAATATACCGAACGGATTTAATACCAGACTTCAAGTTCATACCCACGTTCGAATTCGAGTCCCTCTTTGACTGGACGTTCGCGTTCGGTAGATTTAATTCAATTCGCGATAGCCGGACACACATTCGCCATCAAGCTTGAATATGTGTCTTCTTCGTCCTTCCAATCACTGGCTGAAGGGACCTAGAATGAAGTTATCTGTGAAGCACGACATTTTTTTATCCGCTTCTTAATTTTTTGATGTCGTTGTCTTTGCTCTATATATGAAATTTTGGACTCTTTCTAACTCTAATAGATGATAAGAAGAACGCGGGGTTATGATTAACGGGAGGATGGACGAAAAAAAATGGCGGATATACGACGTAACATCCTCCTGAAGCCAATTTCTGGGGATTCATTCGGGCAGGTTATCGGGGTTCGTTGTATAAATCATATAAACCCTAGATAGATAATGCGAACGGTATACCAACCAAAGCAATTGTTGCCGAATCCGAAAATGAATAATGCCTCGCGATCAGGTAATTTAGCGGTAATCCGAATAATCTCAAACCCAGGGGTGGGTGAAAAACCGAAATTACTTTCATTTTCATTACGCACCTATCGTCCTCCTCCCGTAATCCGACTCTAAAACTCTGAAACTCTGGTCGCCACCCCAAAATTTGGGGGAAAGTATATTTTATTCGAACGAATAAACCCGCAATCAATTTCCCTCGGCGAAATCTAAGAGCCTCTACAATTTTTTTGAGCCAGTTAATTACAGACGAACGGAGAGGCCGAAGATTAGAAGACCAAGGAGTATATAGGACCGAGATAAATGACGTCGCCCACGGACCCGGGCTGATCCGACAACCCGGAATCAGATTAAAGATCGAACCGTTTCTCCGCGGCCAAAATGGAGCCACCTCTCCGATATTTCTTCATCTTTATTGCTCGACGAGGAAAAGCTCTTTCGGAATCCGGATGGTACCGGTATTCGATTAGCCCTGACCGTCAGAAGAACCAACTTATCGACTCACAATTCTCGATACCATCGTGCTAATGACTCCCACACGGGTTCTGATGGCTTCTACGAACCCCGCTGATCCTTGACGAGCATATAGAGTTCTGCTCCCCTCCGGTCATGATATTCTTCGAAGCTTCTTGGAGCTTTTGCGCTTCCCAACCGTCAGCACGGAGTGATTTCGGTCACGTGTCGGTGATCCGCCCACCACGTGCTACCGGGTACCATTTGTCATCGCGAGTCTGCCGAGTTAGACGAAACAGGAGGCAGGAACCCAGTCGAATTCGATCAATTAAAATTCAGACTCGCTCGATTTATTTATACACCCAACGAGGTGGATCATGGGGAAATATCGTCGATTCCAATTAGCGGATCCATGATTGACAAATGTGTGATCAGAAATTTGGTTGTAGGGTATAGTGGAGGCGCTGGCTCCGGCCACAATGGCTATGGGATCCAATTTAGGTGTCGCTGCGGGGTTTGTCTATCGAGATTTCCGCCCCAACCCCAGCCAATATTCTCTAGATTAAACCGGAGTTTGATATCTGCATTATAATTCCGTCTAGATCAGGCTCAGCCCGCCCCGCTCCTCGTTTGATCAGCGGAATAGATCGAAAACACGAGGTTCGGGGGGTGAAGCGCCGTTAACGGGTTTCCCGCTAATTGCTCCCGCATGCGTGGACCGAAAATCTGTAACCGACGAAAAAGCCTCGCTCTCAACCCCCGCGAACATCGCGAACCGGAGATGGATTAAGAGATAAGGAGGCGTATCAGGACCAATCAATTACAAAGTCGGGGGGTCGCTCCCTCCACGGTTTCATTCCCACATCAGCTGCATTGTGCAGGCCTTGGGGACCCCGGGATCTGATGTTGTAGTAATTTCCGTTTGTTCCAACCCCGCGCGTCGTCCTATCGGATGGAATTATTGGCGGCAACAGAAACACGGATGTAACGCCAGCCTCCCTTCGAGAAATTCGAGTTCAGGTTCGACACACGCTGTTGAAAATATATTGAAATTTCTTATTTGGGGCTTAAGAGCATGCTACACTCATTTTTTACTCTTCTTACCGACCTTTTCGGGTTTTCACTGATAGCAAAGCCTACGCGTCGCGAGCGCGGAAAAGGAACCAAAAGTGCAATTCTAAATGGAATTCCGAAGATATATATCGGAAAACTTCTTTGTTTCATGCAACAATGAAGACGTATTCTTGAAAACTGCACAAACAATTACCATTTTGTGCAGTTTAAAAGAATACGTCTTCATTGTTGCATGAAACAAAGAAGTTTTCCGATATATATCTTCGGAATTCCATTTAGAATTGCACTCTTGGTTCCTTTTCCGCGCTCGCGACGCGTAGGCTTTGCTATCAGTGAAAACCCGAAAAGGTCGGTAAGAAGAGTAAAAAATGAGTGTAGCATGCTCTTAATATTGAAAAAACATGCTGAGTTATCAATAACTTCAAAACTGTTATATGAATATTGAAAAAGTGAATTTTAATCTGCAAAAAGTATATGCTCATCGCTTTACATACATTTTTATGAAACTTGATACACAAATTTCTCACAGTGCATGAGAATCGCGTGCGGTTGGGTGATAAAATTCACGTCCAATTGCCCGATGACACCGAATAGAGCGAAAAGAAATCCTGGGGTGTATCGCGTGCTCGCGGAATCGCCGCTAGCTTTGTTAGCGGAATTAAGTCGGAATTCTCGCGCGACGATAAGGCGGTTTGATCAGGGGTGGTGAACTCGTTATTAATTGCAACGCGTGTTTCTCCGAGTCGTTTGCTGTAACACTGCTCACGATTAAATCGCGATACGTTAAGGCTTGCGGGTCGACTCCACGAGCCAGACGCTTTAACTGCACAATTTTAACACACTCGTGAAAAAATAACGGAAGTGTCTCGTTATTTCTTTTTAATTCGCACTCTCGCTTGAAATATTGCCGGCAACTCCCGTTTCGTGATCAACAGCTGCCTCGGATTCGTCAGGTTCGTGAATTAAGGCGGGTTAACACGCGATTCGATAAAAAATTGAGCGGAGGATCCTTGATATTCTGGAACGAAAAAAACTTTTGACTTTCAGGTTTTTGCAGTATTCAAAACGATCCAAGTACTTCGTCGAGCTATGCGATACAGTTCGATCAACACGGACTAAAGATTATAAAAAAAGAAAACCGTGTTAGATTAACAGTTATCATTAGCTACAAGCAACCCATGAAGAACTCGAAGTTGGTCATCGTCGAGGCACGTCCGAAGTTGAACCGCCCGTTTCATGAGACCAAAACTGTTTCAAAGAGAAAGAATTAGTAGCTACCGCGATCTCTTCTTCTTTTTTTCTCCCGCCCTCCATTCTACCTCGTTTAAAGCGAGAAGAAAGTACGGTTTGGTATAAAAGAACTCCTTAGGTGATTATTACTTGTCGCGTAAGTAGGTAACCATGTTTATGGTCTGCTCCGCTTTCCAGCGTGCAGAGGGTCGCGTGGACCCCGGTTCAGGAATGATTTTTACTTTATTTTATTTTTTTCTCTCAATTCTTACTACCTCGGCACACGCTCGACATTCTTTTTACTAGTTACTATACTTATTCTCAGCTTCTCTTTCACTCCCATCTCAATTTTTCTTCTCGTTCTCTTATACGTTATACTGTGATACGTTCGGTGTTCAGCTACGCTATTCACTGACTTTTTTTATTCTTCTCAGCAGCCCGAGATCTCCACACACGAATTTTAATCACAGAGGAGAATGTGGGATCCCTTTGTTGGAAAAAAAAGAGACACTTTTTCGTCCATTCATCAACCAACCTCGTTAACGTCGAACAAACCTAGTTGATCTTTGACGATTGCGGGATAAAATATTTCTAGCAAAAAATAACGAATCTAGTATTTCGTAAGCGTTTGTTAATTGACGTTAAAACTATCCTCGTTTAGTTTACTGAAAAGAGTTTAAAGAGAATATGTTAAACGCTTTCAAGAGTCTCTGGCTGGGCGATTACCTCGAGGTTATGTGTGAGGTTCTTAATTTATTCACACCGTTAAAACTCGACTCGGAACAATTTCTTTCTTTCGGAATAAATTAAGAACACTCATATAGCCTTTACAGGCTCAGTCCGACACAGCTGATGTTACGAAATATCATCACAATGGGAAAGCAGGCCCTGTGCCCAACATGCTGTGATTTCTTTATCCTCAAGCGAATTCGAAAGAAATTAACGTTTGACATCAAACAGCATCTCGATCGAGGAAATCGTGGAAAGTGTAAAACTTGAAGACCAAAATCTGTAGCGATACAATCAACACTATTAAACGATAACATCTCAATGACGAGGTATGCGATGCGATCGAGAGTTGAAAATGGGACTTTTAACCGGATCATTTCGTTATGGGGGATTAAATTTTATCGATATTGGCAAATGGTGTTTCGACTGACGCTGAAATGTGTGTGTCGAGGGGTTCCTACCCACTTCGCACGCGACCGGCATCAGCGCCGCGGAACCATACGCGGGGAAACCGAAAAGCCTCGGTGAAAATGAACCCATATAGACTTTCGCATAGTGCAAGGGAAGAAGGGGGTTCGGAATTGAAAAGAGAAGCACGAGGATTACACGGTTGTAACCGCACACACACTGCCGCGGATATTTTCTCGAGTGTGTTACAAGGAAAGAGGGGAAACGTCAGATGCGGTACACGGGGTTCCCGTTGAACCAGGAAAGGAAAGAAGCCCTCGGTTCTCCCCCTGGCCATTCTCATGCCCATCACCCATGTCGGGGAAAACCGAATGATCAATAATTTCATCCTGTGCGAAGTAGCAGCACGGTGCACCGCTGCGAAACGTGGAATTTATTAGGGCCATCCAGAGCTACTGCAGGACTCTCGTCAAATAGTAGCGTTAAACTCCGGCACGAGACGGCGAGTCGCAGGTGTTGAAGAGGAATACGATCGACTTTAGTATTCTGCGAATGTCCTTCTCTCTCTCTCTCTTTGAGTCTATGAAAAAAAAAGAAGAAAGAACTCGAGGAGAATCTCTGAGAGAAAATTGCTCGATACAAAAACCGAAACGGAGTGGCAGCTGCAACCACCCTTGACGCTTTGTCGATTTTTCCCTTAACGATTAGAAAGGGACTTTGCATTAGTATTCAAGAGCACAATGAAACTGTACCGAAGTTGAGGGAGGTCAGTAAACTCGACGAGGACCTCAGAGCAGGGGAAAGGGTTTTCCACTTTTCAATGTGAAACATTTTTAACTTCATTTAACGATGTTCAACGCATCAAATATACTTTTCGTAACGTGATGCAACCATTTCATCACCATTTCATAACCATTTCATTACCATTTTACAACCATTCCATTACCATTACCATTTCATTGCCATTACCACTTCACAACCATTTCATCATCATTTCATAACCATTTCATTGCCATTTTACAACCATTTCATTACCATTACCACTTCACAACCATGTCATCATCATTTTATTACCATTTCATTGCCATTTTACAACATTCCATTACCATTACCATTTCATTACCATTACCACTTCACAACCATTTCATCATCATTTCATAACCATTTCATTGCCATTTTACAACCATTTCATTACCATTACCACTTCACAACCATGTCATCATCATTTCATAACCATTTCATTGCCATTTTACAACCATTTCATTACATTACACATGCAACCATTTCATCATCATTTCATTTTCATTGCCATTTTACAACCATTTCGTTACCATTACCACTTCACAACCATGTCATCATCATTTTATTACCATTTCATTACCATCTCATGACCATTTCAAGACCATTTCACGACTATTTCATGTAGTATTCACTTCGCTCACTTATTGTTAGTGAATTTTGAGGACTTTAGTTCTGATTGTGAATTGAAAATGATTTTCTGCAGTGTCGAGATTGATTATTGGCAGGCGATATTTCGTTATTGGAATTTATATTCCATGATATGCTGTACTGCATAAATTATTTGCATTATTGAACGTTGTTTCATCCGCGCATTGGTACCGCAACGAGGTTTGATCCGCGGCTGATCATTCGCGCAAACAAATATAAAACCGTAACCTACGGTCACACTATACCGCAAAATAGCGTGTTACCAAAATCAAACAGTTTTAATTGGCTTGATTGTAGATAGCGAACGAACTCTGTACACATGTTAGCAATAAAGTACCTACCCATAAACTGAAAGAGAAGGGAAAAAAATGCGGTATTCTAATCCGAGCAATGGGCCAAGGGATGGATGCCCCATTGGCGAACACATTCTCATTCACTAATACCCCGAAGAGCCGGTAGGGTGCCTAAGCCACTAATCCTTGACGGACAGACACAGACCGACCATAAGGCTGCGGGGCGTTTATGGCGATGGTGCAGCAGCGGCACTAACAGCAACAGCAGCAGCAGCATACAGCGACCCGAAGGACGACCAGGAACGGACCATTGAGTTTGAGCGTGTAATCTGTCGAGAGGCGAACCATTAGACTCTTATAAAAAAAAAACACACGTCTCTCCCATGAAAGCGGGGCACGTGAACATATATCATTTTCAAAACTATCCCCCCACCCCTCGCACAGTGTAGTGCTTAGGCGGGTTACACCCGACCTCTCCAGCCCCGACGGCACGGTATTACTACAAATGTAATCTCATGCTCGAGCATATGCTTCCAGGAATCAGATGGTGGATAATGATAAACTGATAAATGATTACACGAGACCGACAGCGTTTTTTGTCAGACTGGCGACGGGACTGGAGAGGAGTAAAAAAGGCGACTTACCTCGAGCATTTCGGATTTGGAATTTTTGTCCCAACTAACGCCAGCATGGAGAGATGTGTCTAACAAGGTGGAACGTGCACAATGGACGTGGGCGTCAAAGTCACTTTGCCATAATTGAATCCTAGACAAACGATTGTGCTCATTTGTGATTCGTGTAGCGTGCAAAGGGCAGATAGTCAGATTTTCGTTCCATCTTAGCATAAAAAAGTAGAAGAAGGGGGGGAAAAATGAATCGGAGAAATATACGACGTTTTAAATCAAAGAATGGACCGCGCTACGATTCGAGCATAAATATCGTCAGAAATAAGAGAAAAAACGAAGAGGTTTTCTCCTTTTTTTTTCATATGAATTATAGAACCCTCGGTGCCGCGAAGGATGATTTATCGATAAGAAGAGAAAAAACAGAACGTGAAGCATGGAAGCAGGAAGAAGTCGATTCTCGATCTCTTCCCAAACGGCTTTTCACCCGTTAATTGATTTCCGCGAGGGTTCAATTCCTCTTAAGGGAACCAGTACACTTCATTACACATCGAAAACTTGACTTTCTTAAAAATCACTTGTCGTAAGGTTTCGGGCACACGGTTGTTCCGACGTTATTTCTCGACGTCTCATTTTCTTCGGATAGCAATTCTTCACCATATGAATGAGGGAAACTGAGATAAAATAATCCTATGATAAGTTATGGTCAGTTATCGAAATTAAGCGACAATCTAGTCACTTTTTTGCTGATAACTTGGTCCAGAATTTTGTTTGTTCAATTTCCCTCATTCACACGATGAAGGATTGCTCTCCAAAGAAAATGAGACGAGAAACATAATCGAATCAACCGTGAGATAAGATTTTAATGATTCTTGGAGAATTTCGGTCGCCTGGAGAAGCTAGTCGCGTGTCTGACTATCGCGGGTCCGATAGCTGATAGCATCTGCAGTAAGCAAAAGCTGGCTCCATTGTGTCCGCCCGTAGGATAAGTGGGATCCAGTATCTATGCCACGGTGACTGTGCACCGAGATTACGTCATTAGGTATATAATTGCAAAACCCTCTACGCTGTCAATTATTTTCTCTGTGACTTACCTTACCGGCCTCGACTCGCTAATCGTTATGTGGGCACGGAATGTCGGCACACATATACATCCTGGACTTGTCGGTCCAACGTGAGTCATTCAAGAAGTTATAACCACGTGATGGAAGATCAACTTCCGGGGGCCAGAAAAAATAAATTGGGGCTAGAAGTTGTATCGTGTTTTGATTGCCGAGGTATCAATCATAGGATGTACGCACTTATCTTCTCTCGTCGTAACAACGATCGCGCGACAATATAGTGTGGGCGTTAACACCGAGCTGTATCATTTTATGAAGATATTTCGCTCGTGACTCATGAACAGAGAGTGAGAATACAACGTGTGGATTGTGGACTGTTACCTACCTACGGTCGTTGGGAGAGAACGTTTTTCCAGGTATGCTGACACGCGTTCAATACATGCCGCACTGTTCTAAAGGCTTGTACCCCGCCCGTCAAGGATGAAGAAGACAATCACGGTGATCACATCGTTGCATCGTTTCTCACAACTTGAAAAAATCAGCAGACATTGAAGGAAACATATAAGAAGCTACTAGAATTTCAACTTTCCTCGGATCCTCGGACCTTTTCGAATCTACAAAAATTCAGATGAACATATCTTGAGAAAACTCATCAACAGATTTTCACAAAAATTGGTACATGAAAGTTTTTTGGATTCCTGATCACTAATCTGACGTTGGTATTAAAAAATTTCAAACGACCTTTCAAGCTGAAATTTTGTGCTCAGTGTCAAAAAAATCGATAATATGGTTTTGACGTGATTATGATATGGTCTACTGGCTTCAGTCATGATATGGACTGTATTTCGTGATGATATAGTCATGATATGGTCGTGATACTTACGAGAAATGGAAGCAAATTGACATGATATGGTTCTGACGTGATTATTATATGGTCTACTGGCTTCAGTCATGATATGGACGGTATTTCGTGATGATATAGTCATGATATGGTCATGATACTTACGAGAAATGGAAGCAAATTGACATGATATGGTTTTGACGTGATTATTATATGGTCTACTGGCTTCAGTCATGATATGGACGGTATTTCGTGATGATATAGTCATGATATGGTCGTGATACTTACGAGAAATGGAAGCAAATTGACATGATATGGTTCTGACGTGATTATTATATGGTCTACTGGCTTCAGTCATGATATGGACGGTATTTCGTGATGATATAGTCATGATATGGTCATGATACTTACGAGAAATGGAAGCAAATTGACATGATACGGTTTTGACGTGATTATGATATGGTGTACTGGCTTCAGTTATGATATGGACTGGATTTCGTGATGATATAGTCATGATATGCTCGTGATACTTACGAGAAATGGAAGCAAATTGACATGATACGGTTTTGACGTGATTATGATATGGTGTACTGGCTTCAGTTATGATATGGACTGTATTTCGTGATGATATAGTCATGATATGGTCGTGATACATACGAGAAATGGAAGCAAACTGACATGATACGGTTTTGACGTGATTATTATATGGTCTACTGGCTTCAGTCATGATATGGACTGTATTTCGTGATGATATAGTCATGATATGGTCGTGATACTTACGAGAAATGGAAGCAAACTGACATGATACGGTTTTGACGTGATTATGATATGGTCTTGAAATGCTACGTAATGATCGTGAATTCCGTGTCAGAAGGTCGTGAATATATGATGGATGTAGTGTTACGGAACGTGTGTAAAACATTGATGAAATATGATCGTTTGTCGCTTCGATAAATCCAGGATGTGGTATTTATCGGTTCCATCTTCTCCGTTGTTCGATGTATCGGAATATAATCCCAGGAATGTATAGAACTGTACATTTTTTTTGTTAATAATGTATTAGAGTGGGTATAACTGTGGTCGCATGACTATTCGTTGGTGTTCTTAGCGGCAGCTGTTGCACGCCGTTTCTGTTAGATAAATTTTAAAACCCAGCGTGGTCTCTCAGTAACGTAAATCTAATCAGAGGCGTAATAAATGGACGGGAGAGGCGGGAAGGTGTGAAATAAAGGACCCCAACTACGAAGGCGTGTTTCGGTCAATTGATTCTCCCGATTTCGAGATCATCAAAATTTCGTAAATAAATTCTTCGACAAGAGGCCATCGCGCATGGTTCGAGGAAGAGGCGCATGGAGCCAAAACGCGAAACTCGATATTCGCCCGGGTCGTCTCTGGGTCTCCGGTCTTCCCAGCAGCCTCCGAGGCACGTGTGTCCGAACACAGGTAGCTGAAATGTACCTCCGTTATTGTACGACAGCCAGGTATCGGATGGTCGACGATGCAGGGCAGCCCTCGAACACACGTCGAGAGATTCTCTCGCATGGTGACAGGTACGTCGGGCTAGATACGTCCGAAGCCGCGTGTCTGACATTTCTTACGTCCTTTTCGATCGGAATGACGTCCTGGGCGACGAGTGTCGGAGATTAGGCTCGATATAATGAGCCCATTGGATTTGACGAGGGAGAAGATCGGAACAATCCACTTTCTGCTCTTTGAAGCTCGACTACAGCATGTTTTCCTTTCTATGTTTCAGGTGAGTTTCGCGAAGACTGGGCTCTGGAACTCGGAGGCTAACTGTGCTCTTTAATCTCGATCAGGGTGGCGAGCTCGAGCCCGATCCCGATCCCGAATGCAGAGTACGGTGCGGGTATCAAAACGACGGTAGAAATAATTGAACCCATTGGCGAGTACCTCGCTAATGAAGAGCTCAAGATTAAGTAGCCGGTGATAGACCGTCGCGCTGGTCGTACTCAATATCCGAGAACCTCCGGCTCCGCGACTGCCCCTTATCCCATCTGCACGAGGCGTGTTACATATGCATTAAGGGTCCACCCTGGCAGACCCAACCCGACTTCGACGAGGTTCTCCTCCTCTGGCTCGCGGTATCAGTTCGATCTCTGATTAGCCGGACCCCGTAGCCCAGACCCTCGACTTTAGGGACCGTAGCATTGAGAGTTGAGAGGGATCAATTACTACGAAACTCCCTATCAGAACCCGACGCCGTATTTGAAATTCTCGCGTACTGCACAGGGTAAGGTACGTGAAAAACAATTGTGGATCGCGTTACCGGATAAGTCAGGCTTCCGAACAACGCCTGGGATCGATATCAGGCATGCTTTCCGTCCTTTTTAAATTAGCAAAAGTTTATTCCCCGATCTAAACAAGTTTCTACTAATTAATATCCGAATGAAAGAAAGAAGCCCTTCTCGCTCCACAACTTTATCTAGTCTCGAGAAAAAGAAGGATATCGCGGAAGCATTCCTTGTTCAACTAGTAAAAGGTACTCGAGCACTGGGGACAGTTGTCTGTAAAAAAAAGTCGATCAAATTGTGTAGTATGATAATATATAATATACTTGCAAAAGACGTAGTGCATGACCTCAAATCGTATAAAATTCTTTACAATATCCATGAAATGGTCGTGAAATGGTCATCATATGGACATGACATGGTTTCAATGTGAAATTGACATCGTTCTCACGTTAACACAAAATGGTCTGAATGTGGTAATGATATGGTCGTGATATGGTATCGAAGTGGTATGAAATTGTTGTAAAATAGTCGGGAAATGGCCATGATATGGTCATAATGTGAACATGACTTGGTTTTGATGTCAACGTAATATGGTCTAGCTTTAGTCAGGATAAGTACTCGATGTCGTCATAATGTGTACATGACACGGTCATGATATGGACATGATATGGCCATGATTTGTACATTATATGGCTATGATGTGGACATGATATAGTCATGATGTGGACATGATATGGCCATGGTGTGTACATTATATGGCTATGATGTGGACATGATATGGTCATGATGTGTACATGACATGGTTTTGATGTGAATATAACGTGGTTTCCATTCGAACATGACATGGTTTTGACGTGAACATGATATGGCCCCGATGTGGTGACGACATGGTCTCGAAATGGTCTTGAAATGCAACAAAATGATTGTGAAGTACTGTGAGATGGTCGTGAATGTGTCCGTTACTCCCTGACAGTATAATGAAACAATGTGAATTGAAAACGAAGGAATAAGAGCGACCAGTAGACCCGTTGATGGACCATCACCGTGTGAGACTAATAAGATATTTAGGCGCGCGGTCAAAGGGCCGTTTAATCCGTCTTTGTATTACATAGGTTCGCGCCGTCTGGGCTGCTGCAGGATATCGCCCACCCGCACCCGCTAATGGGACAAGGCCCTAAAGCCGACTTTATATGAAATAAAAGCCGTACTAAAGATTTATAAAATCCTTATTACGGCGACCGTCGACGTCCATCCCAGAAGCGCTGCGCGGGTTACATCCTTTCTTCTTCTTCTTCTTCTTCTTCGCGTCTCGATATTATTTCTCTTCTTCTGTTTTCTTGATTAGATATCAGATACGAATCCGGTACCGGAATCTAGCCGTGGTTCGGATAGTTAATATAATGCGGCTCGTTAAAAGATACCCGATTATGTGGAACACGAAGGACCCAGGGAACACCGGCACGGTGCGTGTGCGGTCTGGATCTTCTTGTACCCTGCACCACACAAGATCTAGATCAAATATATACAACCTCGAACCGTCACCGTGTAATTGTTCGACACGCACAAACAGAAGCGAACGAGAATAGGACGTTCTTTCCTCGACTTTAAGGATGTAGTTCGGGTTGAAAAAGGTTCAAAAATTCTATTTCTCTACTATTTTGTTGAATAGTTGTTCAGTGACTGTAACACGGTGCCATGTCTTGGGATTTTCAACCGAAGATCATGTACCGCTTGTTAGTCATAAATGTGCGGCAGCTGTGGGTCCACATCGTAGATGGATAGCGGTGTGGTTTGGTGGGCAAGGCCCACCGACACCGGGCACTGTATACGTCTGGAGTCAAATTGATTGTGTAAACACTTACCGTTGAATGATCACAATCGAGTATTTCCTTCGTATCAAATTGCTTCGACTATATGACTACAGTGTGAATGCTGCATAGGTTGTTCAAACGGAGTACGTACACTCGGACCATTCTCATATACGGCTATACGGCTATACGGCTATACTACATGCCGCAGAACGGAATGGGAAGATCGATCATTTCGAACCTCGCGGGCTATTCTCTGCGCGACATCGTCACCCTGAAAAGTAACTTCTCATTACCATCACAGGATCTCGTCTCATGGATCATTTCATTCAGTTTTTTTTTAACGATTTCTAATCGTCATTTTCGATTCCGATCAATTGTCAAGGATTATCATCATCATTCTTGAATGTTTTGTCGTAGTTTTTTTTATAAAATTACAAAACATTCAATGGATATAAGAATTGAAATTGACATTCTGATCATAACACAATGACTTTTGCAGAATTCAGTGAATTTCTCGAAGATTGCAGATAATTTTGCACACAAAAAAATGTTGTACTCTTTTTGCTTCTTGGTAAATTTTTTTCTAAGAACCTGATTCTTGTAGATATATTTTTGTACCATTGAATATATTCCGAGATCTTCATAGAATAATTTGTGAAAATATACCAACAGTCCGAACGTAGGCAATGGTGAAACGTTTTCACAGCGATTGACAAAATCCTGGTATAGGTTAGAGACGCGAGTAAATTACAGCATCGGTACCATCCGCATTACGTGTTCAGGATGTAAACCCGTGTGGAACTGCAGATTCCGTATATTCGGTTGAATAGATTCTGAAACTGTGCCAAGGGCCGGTCACTGTATTCCTTGATCGTACCGAAAATCCCCTCCCACTCCGTGAATTTCATCGCGAAATCGAGTCCAAGAAACCAGAAGAAAGAAGAAAAAAAAACTGATTCCAATTCCACCTAAACCTCGTTTCGTTTTAACGTCACGATCATCAAGAAAACTTGATCAGTGTGAATGAAACAGAAAAAGAAAACGAACGGCTTGACGACCATTAAATAAGGCTAAGCACGTCACATGTTTTGATAAGGAGATGCCCACGCTTTGCGAGACCCGGACCCGGTTGGCTGGTTGCACCTTTGTGTCTCCTCCTCTTCGAACCCGATGTGACCACCGTTTTTCTGTCTCCTTTTGACTTTGTTGTAATTTTAGTTCTTCTTTATTTTGTATTATTGTGATGTTGGTGCCTAACCGCGCGATGAGGGAGGTTTTTCTCGCTCTATCCTGACCCAGGAACACGTTGACGTTGGTCCTGCAGTGGTCAGTGGTGCCGGGAGGCTCGGATCTACCGCCTTAAATCATAGCAACGTCCTGCCAGAACTCTAAGCTTGATTCATGACCGGCTGCCACCGTCCGCAGGAGGTCCGTTTGGTCCGTTGGGAACCGGGCGACACATCATGACGTGATACCTTTCAAAATATCCTCAATCACTTCCCTCTGTCGGTGCGGGGATTTGATCGATTCAGAAAAATAAAGTGGAAAAATCGCGGACCAAAAGATTCCATTATCTTTTTCACTCTCTTCATCTGCGGTAGCGGAAATAAATTTGCCACGATGAAGAACTTTTCTTCTTTTTTTCTTCTTCTTCTTCTTCTTCTTCTTATATCGTTAGGCTCAAAGGGAATCGCTAATCGTGAAAAACTGGACATTTTCTCTTCTATTTTTCTCTTTCACTTTCCCATACACACCCCGCTCTATCCAAACGTTCTCTGGCACTCATCTGCACAGTCTTTCCCTACTCGAGTGCTTTCAGAGCGCAGATGGAATCGGTACTTCAGTCCTTCTCTGATGTACAGTCGGATAAAAAAACAAGGGTTGTATAGTCTCCCCTAGTCAGTACGATCAACTTTCCGTGTATGAATGTAACAGAAATTCGATTGGATTCTTCATAAATACGGAAACACTAATTTTGGTGACTCATTACTAACGAAAAAACCAATAAAATACGATATACCGTCAATTTGAACGTTCGAAACGGTACTTGCTTCGCGCCACGCCCTGACGTCATGAACAGTGGCGCTGCGGTAGGGTTTACAAGACTCTAGGATATCTCTAGACCTACTTGACCAATTGGCTTGAAATTTGGACTCGATATTCCTAGATGTATTATCCACGATTTATGAGTTTTTCACTTAGGATCAGCGAAGTTTTCAGACAGCAGGGGTGGTATGATAACACCTCGATTATTGTTCTCGTTTTCAAACGAAATCCTCTGGTTTTTGGTGAATTTCCGAGACTTTAGGATAGAAATTGCGAATTTATCCGTCCTTCCGCCTCCACCGTGAGCCGGGTCAATGTATTAAGCCGGTCTTTGATTGGCCCCCGAATGGAACGGGCGAAGTTTCGGATTATGGAAATCCGGGGCCTCGACATGGTCCTGCGTACCGGGCGGCCTGCCCGATCCCGGCTACTTACACATCCTTTATTATTGTAATACCAGAAGTTACTACCGCCTGCAGTTTGCCTTCTTAAAGGGAGATTACAATTTTCTAAATAAGAATAAAAACCAACCCACCCCCCTCCTTTAGGCCGCGCGTTCAACTTCGTCACACCGCATCGACGAAGACTGAAATTAAAAATTTCTCTGTACGGGACCGAAGTTGTTATTTTAATTACATATTACAGGGCAGGGGGGAGTCGCCATTGTGCGGATCCCAGATAAAAATAAAGGAGAAAAGTGTTAATTTCAATCCGCTAATTTATAGAAGGGGGGGTTACGGTCGTGCCACAATGAAGAGTAACAAAGCAGAGTACGCCAACGTCATTAGCAAACTTAATTACGAACTCGAATCCCCACGACGACCCGGATTGAATGATTTTTTTTACCGAGATCGCAATTTTGATTAAGCATTCCTTTTCTTATCGACGTCATTTTGATGATTGTTCAAATTCGGTATTTTCTGAATCTAATTTCGCTCGATCAGAGAACATTAATCACGTATTGTGTTTGACCATTTGTCAAATGAGCGTGAATTTCAATGAGAGTGAAAAAAACTGTAAACGATGATGGAACAATTTTTTTTCTCTGTTTCCCTTGAATAATCATGAATAATCGTATTATACACTCGGACACCCCGTACATTCGTTGAATATTTGGTGTTTTAGGTATAGGAAGTATAAAACGTGGGGTATTGACGCTGGCAATCAAATCGTACAGACAATGGTCAAACATCGGTGTCCCTCTCTCCCCAACCTCATGCTGCCACCCCTCGTCAATTCAATTTAATGAATACTCATCTATTAATTGCACCGCGAATTACTCTGTCCAGTTGCCAATAAAAATAGCTTTGTTTCATCCCCCTTCCAACCCCCGAAAATTTCTGCAGAAGCCACACAGACAGACGGTGCGGAAATTATTCTGTTTGAAAATCGATAAAATTTCAAGGAAATTAAATCACAGCTATTTATGTTCATTTATAATATCGCGTGTCTAATGACATAAGGACGTAAGCGCCATTATACGACGTTTTGCTGTTTATAATGGCATAAAGTCGTATAATTTTTTTTTTCCCGCCAATCGCTCTGAAAACGTTTGAAACGTATAGATCAATTGAAATTACGAGATCGAAAAATGTAAGTGCAAAAGGTCGTAAGTTGGGCGGATACGACCTTCTGCTTTTAACTGCGATTTCTTTTATCGAATTTTTCGAAACGACGTCGATTTCGATTTTTCTTTGCGTTTTACGAGTTTTTACAGCTATTTAAAAAAATCATGAAAAATTGAAAATATCAGGCGGGAGCCCCATGATGCCTATAAATTTCATAGAAATGTATTTCCCTATATGAAATTGTAAAATCTATTGCAAAGTGATCGTGACGGCAGAAGGGATCAGACTAACTTAGGAACTTGGAAATTACGA
Organism: Euura lappo; assembly: GCA_018257835.1. NCBI lineage: Eukaryota > Metazoa > Arthropoda > Insecta > Hymenoptera > Tenthredinidae > Euura > Euura lappo. Next base: position 45,335 of record JAEUYN010001855.1, read on the forward strand.
AGAGTGGGAAATTTGAGGATAGAGCAAATTGAACCGATAATCTTCTGAACCGAACGGTCTCTTCAAAAGATGCTCGAAAGTGCCAAAAATGTTGAAACCAATACAGAAATCGACGGATTCCATACAGTCACTTGTAATAGTATATTGTGCACCAAGGGAGCAAAGGACATTTTCGCTCCCGAGCGTGTAGTTTGCTGCACGAGGGAGAGGAGAGACTGCACGAGTCGCGAGCCGAACACGAAGGTAGCAAACTACACCGAGGGAGCGAAAAGGCGTGCGACCGCGGTGCACACTGTATTTTTTTCCACCATGAACGAAAAGGTCGATTTTGCGGGCAAAACGGTGATCGTTTGAGGTTATGTGGCCGAAGTGTAGCGCGGCCGGTATACGGGAACTAAAAGCAGGGAGGAAAGAGTTTCAGGGAAGAAAGACCGGGGAAGAAAGACTTACAGGAAGAGAAGACTTCCCGGTCGGCGAAACCACTGTTTGCTCCCCAAAAACAGGTAGCAAAATCGGCCTTTCCGTTCATGTATGGAAAGAAATATATTTTTTCAGTATGAAGCGATACTTCAGCAACAATGAAACTCACAGAACCTATGAGTCATATCATCCTACATATTGTGTGAAATACTTATTGGAAAAATAAGTTTCATTTTTAAGAAAATGAGTTTTCCCGACTTTCAAGATAATGTGCGTCATTCGGTTGATTTTATGAATTCTTGAAATCTCTCTTCGGATTTTGAGGGAACGCAAGTGAAAAAAAAATGCACAAAATATGACAAAGAATGATAAACGTCAAGAAATTTTTGTTAAATTCAGATGATGTGAACGCCAATTAGGGATCCACCTCTGAACAAAATAATATTTCAACGGCATTTTGTATTTAAACATAGTTAGTGAGCGACGTTTGAAAACTGCAATGGCACAGCCTCGGAATAAGAAGAGTATGCTTTGCAAATTTCATCCAAATCGGGTTAGCGGTCCGAACGGAATCAAACTTTTCATGCAGGAGTTGCAAATAAAAAAACCTTCTCACATATCACGTGACTCGGAAGGAAAAAGTAATCGTTTTTATAAGGGCCTCTGAATTTTATTCTTTTATATTCGAAATCTGTGTTGGGAAACGGAAAATTTATACGGTACAGCGAATGAATATTTTCAAAATTGATTTTTATTGCTCACAATCTTATGCAGCTATGAATTATTGTCACTGGTATATACATATTCAGTAATCAATTGGAAGACGTGCTGGAAGAAAGTGGTAGTCTCTCGTACAGCAGATGATTTCCGTTCTTCCACAAAAAGTTCTTCAGATTAGCAGAAGCGGTTCCGAATATTCCGCTTCGCGATAGCTGCTGAGAAGTGGTCTGCGAATTGATTCACCAAAATTCATAGATTAATATATTCAGCATCTTCGTATCAGGTGATACTGTCGACGACACTCACCAATAGTCTCTTCCGCTGCCTCGGTTCAGCTGGACTGGCATGTGATTTATGATGATGAAGATGCACCTGAGGAACCTAAATCACGGTTTATTGCCAATCACCAGAACACATTGAAAAAATAATTTAAGAAATCATCATATTTTAGTTGATGTACGAAATAGTATAAAAAGTCGCAATAAGATCGTATTTCAGTAGTACTAAACTGGTGGTGCAATTGAAATCACGGATCGAATGTTGAGTATCAAATACGTTTGCCTAACTGGAGGCTAAGCAAATAGATCAATTTATAAAAGCCTAATTGGAATTTGGTTTGTAGCAAACGATAGATCTCAGTATGGCAATTATACTTCTAATGATACGATGGTTTCCAACTTACTATGGGCAAGCTTGAAAGTAGCACTCAAAATCGAATTGGCATTGATCTCGATTTTGTCGAACGCATGAGTCATTTCGGTTAGAGTAATTCTGATGCCATCTCTAGTAACTGGAAATTAAAAGATACCTCAATAATTTCGTCAATTTTCAAGTGTTAATTGAGGCGCGATATTCTAGATGGGCACAATCGTCTTCAACTCACTCATGGCTCTCGGTGCAATTTTTTCCGCATGTTTTATCAGTTTGTTTTTTACTGGCTCGACAGAATCTGAAATTGGAATACAGAGGTTATTATCAAGTCGTCTTCGACTCTCACTCAGTTCTAACAACAGCTAGATGAAAATCAAGCTAGGCTTGATGTATTTTTCGAATGAGTGTCACTTACCCCAGAATCCGGTAGCAATTGCTGATTTCTCAGCTGCTGAAACTAAAATAGGCGTATCATGATAGAGTAGAAGTTCACCAATTGACGCATGATATAATGGCAATAAGTGAAAAAAAGAATGAAATATGAAGAATCAAAATAGAAAATCTCGGTCAATTAAAACAATTTCTCGACTTCACCCTGATATGTGAAGCGAACAGTAGATCACAAAAACATTTTTAAAGGGTCAAAGTCGTCTTCAACTCACCGGTCTCCTTACCCAATAGGATATGAACTACAGTGTTTGAGAACTTGATTCCGGCTTTCTCCAACTCAACTGAAATAGAAATAGAGAGGTCCTAAATATCAAACGGAATAATTTTCCAGAATACGGAGACAAAGATAAATCGAGCGTTTTGGTAGACGTATAAATTGGTCAAGTAAGTGTATCCACTTATCACTTACCAGCGTCTGCGGGGGTCAGATGGTTTGCAATCATTTCTGCAAAATAAAATAGGTACATCATGACACTATTGTACTTTGTCAATATTTGACGCATGTCTTAGTAGCTATGACTCGAGCATCTTCATTGGGTGACATTGTTTTGAACTTACCGTCGGACGGCTCTTTAATAAGATTCACATATGTTGCCAGTTGGGTTTTGAGGGTTTTGAGGTCCTCTGAAATTTAAGTAAAGAGGACTGTGATTAATTCGTCATTCCGCGGTGTTCGACTCGCTTGAGCTAAATTCGAACAAGTGAATATCTGTCATTATCCAAATCTCTGTATCTTTAACTCACGCATGATCTGAGCCTTGGTTGGATCGGGTCCTGAAACAAAAATCAGGGTATCATGACCATACTTGACGAATCGAGTGGAACCTGACATGTTGAAAATGGTTTGAACATTAAGCGCAATTTTGATTTTTTTTCATTTCTCATGATTTTTTTTAAATAGCTGTAAAAACTCGTAAAACGCAGAGATAAATTGAAAGAACGACCATTTAAAAAATTCGATAAAAAATATTGGTAGTTAAAAGCAGAAGGTCGTAAGCCACCAACTTACGAGCTTTTGCACTTACATTTTTCGATCTCGTAATTTCAATTAATACGTTTCGAACGTTTTCAGAGCGATCGGCGTGAAAAAAAAAATTATACGACTTTATGCCATTATAAACAGCAAAACGTCGTATAATGGCGCTTACGTCCTTATGTAATTAGACACGCGATATTTCGTGACACAACACTTCAAAAGTTGATTGCTCTTGATATACATGAGTTCGATGAATGGTCGGTTTTCCACTTCGGTACCATTTTACGGTTTTAAATTTTACTTTCTGTGATACGAAAATGTAGGCATAACAAAATAAGTATGCTGTTAAATATTTCGAGACACAATACTTGAAAAATTGATTGCTTTCGATATACGTCCATGAGTTCCAGTTTGGCTGTTGGCATTGAAATCAATAATTCAAATATTCTCAGTTTTAATATTGTATCCTTGTTGTATCGAGAATATTTTACTCCTTGATGCAAAAATATTTCTACGTTTATCTACAGAACAGGTTTTTTTCACCTGTTGATGATGTGTGTGAATAATTGCAATGCTGACGTGGAAGCTATCGAACCACTTGACTCTCAATTATTTTTTTTTACGTTATTCTCACTTATATTATGTATGTATTTTATTCCATACATGAACGGAATGGCCGATTTCGCTACCTATTTTGGGGGAGCGAAGTGCGGCTTTACCGACCGGGAACTCTTTCTTTCCGCTGGGAGACTATTTGGTAAGAAAGACCAGTTTTTCCTCCCGCAAAGTCTTTCTTTCCAGTTTTCTCTGCCGTACCGACCAGTACGGCTCGGTCGGTACGTCACATAACCCAAATGTGAACACTGATCTGCCCGCGAAATCGGCCTCCGTTCAGGTATGGAATAAAATATCGTGTGCACCACGGTCGCAAAACGTTTTCCCTCCCTCGGTGGAAGCCATCCCTCGCCTTCAGCTCAGGTGGCAACTCCACGCTCGGGAGTGAAAACGTCCTTTGCTCCCTTGGTGCATAATATACTATTCTAGCGTACCCGATTGAAATAAGCATACGTGAGGTTTCATTGTATTGGAAAATAGAACGTTCGAGCATGTGCTATTGGTCTGTAACCTACGGCTGCTGCAGCTGGCAACATCCACGCACACCAATGAGGCGACAAGAAGACAGAAGATCTTGTTCATGTTGAAGGTAGCCACTTACTTCGTTAGAAATAGGTTTCTGGTTAGAAATCGTCCGATCCGTCGTATTTATACACAGCAGCGAAGCCCCTACCACGTCGATAACTTGACGTAGGCGATGAACAAAACATTGGTAACGTATGTCGCGTGTGTAATGACATAAGGACGTCAGCGCCATTATACAATGTTTTGCTGTTTATAATGGCGTAAAGTCGTATAATTTTTTTTTCACGCCAATCGCTCTGAAAACGTTCGAAGCGTATAGATCAATTGAAATTACGAGATCGAAAAATGTAAGTGCAAAAGGTCGTAAGTTGGGCCGATACGACCTTCTGCTTTTAACTGCGATTTCTTTTATTGAATTTTTCGAAACGACGACGATTTCGATTTTTCTTTGCGTTTCACGAGTTTTTACAGCTATTTGGAAAAATCGTGAAAAATACAAAAATCAAAATGGCGCGCTTACGACCTTCTGCTTTTAATTACCAATATTTTTGATCGAATTTTTTTAAATGGTCGTTCTTTCAATTTATCTTTGCCATTTACGATTTTTTACAACTATTTGGCAAAATCATTATAATTCATTTAAAAAAATGGCGCTTACGACGTTTTGCCTTTACGTTGTTTTTCATTTTTCCTTAAAAATTGTAATGAAAGACGTATCCGCCAAACTTATGACCTTTTGCACTTAAATTTTTCGATCTCGTAATTTCAATTTGTCTATACGTTTTGGCCGTTTTCAGAGCAAATGGCGTGAAAAAAAAAATTATACGACCTTTTGCCACCAAAATCGCGTTTTTGGCGCTTACGAACTTATGCCATTAGACTCGCGATGTAACAAAGTTTGCATAAGTTTTCCGAAATATCTTTCAGCACACGAGATTATGGTAATATTTGCTCAGATGATTTTACGATTAATTCACACATCACGACATTCGAATTAACGGTGATAAGAATTATTTAATCGACTTGGAAAACGTTGAGACGTGGTTAGAAAAAGTGAAGTAAGTTTTCGACCATTTTGCTACAGAGCTTTTGTTTCATTGACGAAGTTCTGTGAGGATATCAGGCGGGAGCCCCATGATGCCTATAAATTTCTTCGAAATGTATTCTATGAAATTGTAATAGTTATTTGTGTATCAAGGGCGCAAAAGGCTATTTTACGAGTATGCAATTTGCGGCACGAGCCGAAGGCGAGTTGCTGTAAAAGCAGACTCGTCATAATAGTCTTGCGCCAATGATGCACACGATGTTTTTCTCATCACCTGGTCTGCAGAAATGCCTTTTTTCAGACCGAGTGAGCGGGCGGAAAACAGGATTTTCCGCCCGAGGGCGAAAAGATCTGTTTTCCGCCCGCTCAAGAGGTATGAAAAGTGGCAATTTGCGACCGGGTGTGAGAAAAGGATATTTTCGCTCCCGAGCGTGTTGTTTGCTGCACGAGGGAGAGGAGAGGCTGCACGAGTCGCGAGTCGAAGACGAGGGTAGCAAACTACACCGAGGGAGTGAAAGGTCCGGCGACCGCGGTGCACACTGTATTTTTTTCCACCATGAACGGAAAGGTCGATTTTTCGGGCAAACCGGTGATCATTTGAGGTTATGTGGCTGAAGTGTAGCGCGGCCGGTACGGGAACTAAAAGCAGGGAAGAAAAACCGGGGAAGAAAGACTTACCGGGAGAAAACACTTCCCGGTCGGTGAAACCACTGTTTGCTCTCCGAAAACAGGTAGCAAAATCGGCCCTTTCCTGAACCTTTCCGGTCATGTATGGAAAAAAATATATTTTTTCAGTATGAAGCGATGCTTCAGCAACAATGAAACTCACAGAACCTATGAGTCATATCATCGTACATATTGTGTGAAATACTTATTGGAAAAATAAGTTTAATTTTTAAGAAAATGCCTTTTTCCGATTTTCAAGATAATGTGCGTCATTCGGTTGATTTTCTGAATTCTTGAAATTTCTCTTCGGATTTTGAGGGAATGCAAGTGGGGAAAAAAAAATGCACAAAATGTGACGAAGAACGATGAACGTCAAGAAATTTTTGTTAAATTCAGATGATGTGAACGCCAATTAGGCATCCACCTCTGAACAAGATAATATTTCAATTTAGGTATTCGTAGTCCACGATGCACAACTGTATCAATAAGGTACAGGCGATGATATAACTTTATTGAATATTCAGAAGTGATGACGAATTAACGATTCAAGTACTTGCGTCAATACAATATGAATACAATATCAGACTCGACAATCGGGGTAACCGAATCCCGTCATTGAAATGTCCTCTATACCATATCTAGATACGAAATGACTCAAGATTATCGAAGGCCCGTTGATGCCATAAGGTGACTTAATTTTGAGCGGAAAAATCACGTCATGTCTTCAACCATAGAATGGGTGCACGGGGGAGGCACCGACTCTTCTCTTTTGGATATCATTCGGAACGTCTTTCGGTTTTTGAATCACTATTTTCGGATAATCAGTGACTAATTCTCTATATCTGTATCGTAATATTCCTCACGGGTATTTTGTATTTAAACATGATTAGCGAGCGACGTTTGAAAACTTTACTGGCACAGCCTCGGAATAAGAAGAGTATGCCTTGCAAATTCCATCCAAATCGGTTTAACGTTCCGAACAGAATCAAACTTTTCATGCAGGTGTTGCAAATAAAAAAACTAAGGAAAGCTAAGGAAACAGATCAATTTATGAAAGCTTCATTGGAATTTGATTTATAGCAAACAATAGATCTCAGTATGACAATTATATTTCTTATGGTACGATTGTTTCCAACTCACTCTGGGCAACCGTGCTAGCAGCCCTCAACATCGCATCGATTTGGATCTGCATTGTGTCTAATACTCGTATCATTGTGGCCACAGTACTTTCTGGGATGTCAATGCCGGAATCTGGAAATTAAAAGATACCTCAATAAATTAGACAATTTTCAAGTGTTAATTGAGGCGCGATAATCTAGATGGGCACAATTGTCTTCAACTCACGTCGGGGCTTCCTTCCAATGCCTCTCGAATATTCTAACATTCTGCGTCTTATTGGGCCGACAGATTCTGAAATTGGAATACAGAGGTTATGATCAAGTCGTCTTCGACTCTCACTCAGTTCTAACAACAGCTGGATGAAAATGAAGCTAGGCTTGATGTATTTTTCGAATGAGTGTCACTTACTCCAGAATTCGGCAGAAATATTTTTTCTGTTTCCTGAAAATAAAATAGGCGTATCATGACAGAGTGGAAATTCACCAATTGACGCACGATATAATGGCAATAAGTGAAAAAAATAATGAAATATGAAGAATCAAAATAGAAAATCTCGGTCAATTAAAACAATTTCTCGACTTCACCCTGATACGTGAAGCGAAGAGTAGATCACAAAAACATTTTTAAAGGGTAAAAGTCGTCTTCAACTCACCCTCGTTACCCCCTAGGATAGAAATTACAGCCTTTTTGAGATTGGTTCCAGCTTTCGTCAAAGTCTCTGAAATAGAAATAGAGAGGTCCTGAATATCAAACGGAATGATTTTCCGGAATACGGAGACAAAGATAATTCGAGCGTTTCGGTAGACGTATAAATTGGTCAGGTAAGTGTATCCACTTATCACTTACCAGCGTCTGCTTTCTTCAGGTAAATGCTACCTGAAAATGAAATAGGTACATCATGACACTATTGTACTTTGTCAATATTTGACGCATGTCTTAGTAGTTATGACTTGAATATCTTCATTGGGTGACATTATTTTGAACTTACCGGCGACCATCTCTTTAACAATAGCCGCAACTATTGCCAGTCCGTCTTTGACAGCTGTCAAGCCAGCTGAAATTTAAGTAAAGCGGACTGTGATTAAGTCGTCATTCCGCGGTACTCGACTCGCTTGAGCTAAATTCGAACAACAAGTGAATATCTGTCATTATCGAAAATCTCTGTATCTTTAACTTACTCTCGATGCTGGTAGCCTCGTCTGGGTTGACTCCTGAAACAAAAATCCGGATATCATGACAATACTTGACGCATCGAGTGGAACCTGACATGTTGAAAATGGTTTGAACCTTCCGTGTAGCATAAAATGTAGAGAATAAAATGGTCCCAAACAAAGAGCATAACGTTCAAAAAACACATTTTATCTATATCGTGACGACGTACGCATAGTTTTTATTTTTAACGATTCAATGAATCTTACCACCTGCAGAACATACGTGCTACAAAATAATAATAATAATAATAATAATTCGATTTATTTCCATAAAACAGTTGGAAAACATAGTGCAGCAGGTATAGTCAGATAGAAAATATAAGAAAATATGAGTAGAAAA
>JAEUYN010001856.1:0-25316 GCA_018257835.1 Euura lappo
ATCCCGTGCAGAAATTTGAACTGGAAGGCCTGGCTACTGTCTAGCGCCTGGTAGTGATTTACTGGCTAGCGCAATCTGTACAGGCCCTGCCCTGGCACTGGCGAGTTTAGCCCAATTCCGCGTTCTCTAGCCAACACTGCACAAAATCTGGCCAGTGATCACTAGGGATAGTGATGTTCAAAATAAAAATCGATAATAAAATAATCGGTGTTTGAAAAGCCTCGACCAAATCGATACACCGCTTCTGGATTAAGGATGTATTGGCCGTACAATATATCTCAACCAAAAATGATTCTCGTCGACAATATTGAGTACTTTATGATAAGATAAAAATCGGAAAAAAATCAACCACAATCAAAACGACAAAGGTATCAATTTTGAATAATAATAATGCCTGAAAGTTATCACAAATTGTTTGAACAAAACATTGTTTAACTAATTTTCTGGTGACATTATTTTTTTTTTCATCTCAAATGAATGCCCTAACTTTTCTGAATACACATGAATTTTTAAAAACTTTTGTCACTATTTTGAAATTTCCGTTTTCGAAAATTACCGAATTTTGAAAGATGTAAAAAAAAAATTGGAATTTTGGATATGGTTTCGTGAAAACGATGTTGATTACAATCCCGAAGTTTCCGGAGCGTGGAACAAATAATTTCGTAAACACAGCTCCTTTACAAATTTTCGAAAACGGAAATTTCAAAATAGTGACAAAATTTTTCAAAAATTCATGTGTATTCAGAAAAACTAGAGCATTCATTTGAGATGAAAAAAAATAATGTCACCAGAAAATTTGTTACACAATGTTTTGTTCAAACAATTTGTGATAACTTTCAGGCATTATTATTACTCAAAATTAATACTTTTATCGTCTTGATTGTGGTTGATTTTTTTTCCAATTTTTATCTTATCTCAAAGTACTCAAAATTGACGACGAGAATCACTTTTGATTGAGAATGGACAGCCAATACATCCTTAACATATTATGCCGAGCGTTGATTTCATTTCTCATATCAATTTTTTTTCTTTCTCAATATCACTATTTTACACTCAGATCACTCGGAATGCACTCAACAAACTTATCAATGGTTCATTTCGTCTTCGTAATTCAAATATCGCAGTTGTATCATATATAATATTATATCCGACTCTATCGTTTGCAGTTATACACATGGGACATTCTATTTCAACTCGACCAATGATTTTCCCTCACCATTTTTGATTCGCTTCACGTTTTCCTATATATGATTCTTTGATCTCAAATAAGCACTCCTGAGATGTTCAGATTTTTCCCACCAACCTTAAATTTTATATACTTATTCCACCCCATCTAAAATCATCGGTCGAGTTGACATGGAATGCCCCATATATTATATTTGAATCTAGTGGATTATGCGAACCGAATTAATTCATTTATTGTCTACATCTGAGGTGAGATTCTACCTCGATTTAAGCATGAAAACCGCAGGCAAACCGAAAAAAAACTCAATAAGGGCTATAGTATACATATTGTTAAATGGGTAAAAATCTCTAACAAGACATTTTTTCTGGCTAATTGGAGGGTTGGCCAAAATCTGAAAAATCGTGATGTTTGAGGAGGGTTTTACCCTCATTATTCATATTTTACGTCATATATTATTTTCAGTCATATGAGAGTTACGCTAAATATAAAAAAATACAGATTCTCTCGGTCCTGGTAAGAAATGAAGAGCATCTGTGGACCGATTCTGGCTGTCTTGGTCTCAGATTGTCCGGAAGAGATGCCATTATGGATCAAGAGAAGGAATTATAAAAAATATAAATAATTCCTCCGTAGAGGCATCGATTATCAACGATTAAAGACCAAGATGGCTTCAATCGGTCCAACGGTACTCCTGCATCCGTACCCCGTGTAGAATATGATTCATAATTGGAATAATCCAAATGACAAATCACAAATTTAAAAATGTTTGAAAAAAAAAGTTGGTTCTTTCAATTACTACTAAATATAAATTACATTTGTACTTACAAACATGGCATTTTATTACGAAAATGGTCTTTCTTATTGTAGACATAATTTACCATTATGATATTTCTGATGACCGAATTACGGATGTACCTCGGAATTTTAATGTCGATAATTACACTAAATATTCGGTGGTTTCTAACACTTGCAAATAATCGGCATGTACCCGAAAGCAATGATTATCATTAATTTTTCAAAGATTTTATTATCACAATTCAAATTCGCGCGCCGATATTCCACGTGATCGTTTGGAGGTTATGTTAGGGACATGCTGCCGGTAGTGGAAAACAACATTGTGATTTGTTTGTGACTATTACGAACGAACGAGGGGACCGGAGAACGTCGATTTTCGTGAAAGTAAGTAGATTTCAATGATATTGCCAGTAACTTAGCTCAAAAAAACAAGCTGCAAGTATTCGATTACAATTTAGTTTCGGAAAACCTGAAATCTTACGCATTCTGGATATTCGTGTATAACCTAACCTAAAAATAAGTTCAGTTATTAAGCTATTGTTCAGTTGTTACATTTTTTATGAATTATTGTCGCAGATGTCGGAACATAAACAAAAAATCCGAGAATACTAATCATTAAAATTCATTAATATTTAAAAAAAAAATGTTGCCGCTCTCTTGTCCATTTATTGTGTCCCAATGTTATAATTTTGACAGGGAGTCACAGTGCAGCTTGAATTCTCTTAGGACCTATTCTGATAATTATTCCCTCTGATCAATGATACATATTTTTTATGGATATTTTAAGCATCAAAATCCGCAAAGTCAACAGCGTCAGAAGTATCGGGAGAACCTGCGTCGCTACTCGCGACAACTTCTACAACCACCTTTGACTCTTCACGTCAGATATCGTTGTACAAGATACAGTACCTATCGGTATAAATTTGGAAACTGCCTCCATCACACAAGGTACTCGAGCAGTTTTCATTAGTGTTTCGTTACATTCCTGCAAATTTCTTCATCTTAAGGGAAGGCTTCGGTGATATTTTGAGCAGTTTTTCAATAATGGTACTATCGGCTGTGGGATAAAATTTCAGTCTCCTGCGATGAAAATATAACCACAAGGAATTTTTGGCAGCGGTGGGCGACATCTTCTCCGCAAGGTTCCTTGCGTCTGAACTGTCATCGCAGGAAGCTGAAATTTTGTTTCAAAGATACTACCATTATTGAAAAACTGCTGGAAGGATTTTTTATACACCTCTTTTTAATATTGTAAGAATTAAAAAACCTATTATTGGCAAAAATTTCACCGAAGTCTCCCCTTAACTTGTTTAAATAATTTTGTCAAATTTTTCCCAGAATCCGGAGTACTTGAAGTTGAATCACTACGGGACGAACAGCGAAGCTCATCGAACAATGATCTAAATTTACTTCATGCTACGCAGAGTATATAAATCTACCTTGAATGAGAAAATGATAAACCAATGGGATTTCAAATCTTGATAAGGAACAGGGTTCCAAGATTGTTTTTCAGTAATCGATGAAATTATCCATATATTTTGTAGAGCTCCTTCAGAACTGAATTGAAAGAGTGGTAGTCTATTGTTTACTGAAATCAGTGGGCTTTGATCAATGTCTTTCATCAATGTATATACCTACATTTTTTTATCATGATCAGAGCTTCGAAAACTAAATATTCACTTTTTATTATTAACAAAGGTGTTGTGTCCGCAATAACTATTATTATAGCGATAAAGCATTGTGAAGTACTGAAGTACCTTATTACTTTGTTACTTTAAAAAAAATTCAGAAATGAAAGTCGCATTATTGTACGCAGTGATAACAAAAAAAAGAGATACTAGCATATTAAATTAACAGTCATTATTTTATCCGTGCTTTATTCTTTTCACTAACATAACAAAAAAAAAGAGACTAGTATATTTAATTAACAGTCATTATTTTATCCGTGCTTTATTCTTTTCACTAACATAACAAAAAAAAAGAGACTAGTATATTTAATTAACAGTCATTATTTTATCCGTGCTTTATTCTTTTCACTAACATAACAAAAAAAAGGGACTAGTATATTAAATTAACAGTCATTATTTCATACGCAATTTATTCTACACAGTAATACAAAAAAAATAAAATAAATAAAAGGACTAGTATTAAATAAGTCAATGTTTTATACATACTATTATTGGTACTCACTAATAACAAAAAAAAGAAGGAAACGAGTATTGAATAACAAAAATAATTACTATTACGTACTTTATACTTAACAAAAAAAATGAATATAAAATAAAAACAGCAGAGAGTGAAAAAAAAACTATTTTTAAATTTATCTTTCACCCGCCTTCTTCCCGAAACTATTTCTATACTAGCTACTTGCACGGATTCTGGCTAGACACTGTTGACCTCACTGGCCAGACCCTAGTCAGATCTCCTGGCTAGGCACTGTGGAGAAATGTGTTACACGCCAGGCCTGGCTCAGCCCAGCTGAACTGGCCATTGCCAGGCTAGATTCATGGAAAACTGGCCAGGTACTAGGCCGCGCCAGAGTTAAATTTCTGCACGGGATATTAGACGCTTGCTTGAGCGTAATTACTTCAGGCACGAGGGCTGAGGCACTTGGTAGAGTGGCCGCATCTTATTCAATAAAGGCTGAATATAAATATCGAAAGATTAATCGAACCATAATGCACTCGTTAGGGATGATAAACTACCCTCGGGCCCTTGATATTACGGGAGATTTTTGGATGACGCGAGTTTGCCGAGTCATCATCCATCAATATTACTTTTATCCCACGTTATACGGATCCTTCACAACTCTCAAACTCACTTAATGTCGTTAAAGTACACTAGAAGGTTGGTTTCTAGGCGATGAACAACAAGAAATCTCGACATTCACATTTGGCGTCGAAACTTTCAAAGCCCATATTTCGAGAACCTTCAAAGATAGAAAGATCCACGAGTACTCATTTTGCAGATAATTTAAAGTTCTTCAAAAAATGTTTCAGTAAAGTTTATCCTCAGGTCCTCTGGCGTGGAGATATCCACCATATAAGCTTTTATTCGACGTTCTCAACATTGCAGTGACATAGCAAACTTAAATCGTCAATATCTCGAATTCAGATGATCTGAGGATAAACTTTCATGATACAGTTTTTGTAGAACTTGAGAGAACCTTAAAAATGAGTCCCGGTTGATTTTTTTATCTCTAAGCGTTCTCGAGATATGGGCTTCCAAAGTTTCGATGGGAATGTAAATGTCGAGAACTCCAATGTTGCTTCAATATTGGACGGTCTGTGTTCGGTATTCGATAATCTAAGTTTGTTGGCTCGTGATGGTGAGTTGGGGCAGCATATCGGCCATTTGACCATTAATTTCAATCACACACATGGCTTGTTTTTAATTACCAATAAAAATGTGCCCGAGTGATGCCTGATGAGGGAAAAATTAGGGATCGCTCGTTCCCGATCCGAGGGCTGGGGGTAGCATCGCGGTTGACACGAGTGTGCGTCGAGGGGTGTCGGTGTTATTCTCTCTCGTACGATTTCCTTTTTCGCAATTTATCGAAGGGCCGAGCGCGAGGCAGAGCCTCGGGGAATATTTGCGAAATTACGGAAAGGACACGGAGACCGAGAGGATGGACGGAAATGGGAAGATTGAAAAAACGTGTTTCCCGTTTCCCTCTGGCTCTTATTCTCCGAAGAGTGGAGAGTGTATTTGTGACACGTTGACGGGACTCGAATCGGAGACCGTGAGGCGTTATGTTTCCCTGGACCGGAGGAATTCCGGATAGGGGGAAACGCGAAACCAATCAACCTCGCGAGGAAAGGAAATACGAAATAATAATATCGCTGACAGGCTGCGGAGCTTTTCTCTGTATCAGTTTCGGATTCTCGTAAAAGAAGAAGAATAGCGTCGTAGCAGATATGAAATCTGGGGAATTCGGACACAGATTTTGCTTCCTTTTCCTTTTATCGAAAAATAAATACACATCAATCAAATGAATTTGATGTAGACACCTGGAAAATAATTTTGGGACTTTTTTGCATCGGGGATTCAGAGAATTTGAAACGAGATTATTTATTGATGTATTTATTCAGAAACGCGAAACAAGTATACATTGAACTTATTTCAAATGTTAATTAACAATTAAGGAACATAATGGAGTCGGGGCTTATCGTAAACCCCACATCGCCTATGATCTAGACTCCCTAAACTCTACGAGAGTTCCGAAGTATAGAATACAGCCATAATCGAGAGCGAGGCCTGAGAGATTGAGATAATAAAACGGTCCGTTGGCATCGGCTGGTAAACTAGGCGTGAAGTGAAATTAGGTGATGACGTCAGTGCACCGAGTCGTCGCGTCGGTTCCGTTGCCTCGAATATATTTTCGAGGGTCCTGCAGCGGCGTTGTGCCACAGAGGAGGACTCGGGGTGCAGAAGCAGAACGCGAAAGTCGTAAACACTGGGAATGAGCGAAGGGTGATGGTGGCGCTTCCTACGACCTGCCCACCCCTCGGGGTGGGGTCGTGGGTGCCGTAGATTCTGCCCGAGTTTTTCCCCGTGTCTACGTCAAGAAAGGCAGAAGGCGAAATGTGAAAGCGGCGGACGCGGGTCGTCAACGTTGATGATCCGTGGATCGCGATATACCAGCCACCCTGAGATTTTCCTGCGGACGTCGATGTGTGAGGGGCATCGCTGAAATCGCCAAAACTCCTTAGACGATAGACGTTACACCCTTACTCGCACAATTCATGAACCCCCATCATGTTTTAGTGAGATTTCCCATAACCGACCATTCTCCTCGTATTCGTATGCGTGTTCCGTGTGGGGAGGAGTGAAAATGGGAAAATATGCTGTGAGAAATAGGAGAAGAGACTTTGCTCAGCTTTTTTGCTGCTTGAAGGGACCAAAAATCATTTATATGTTATCCAAAGTTCATTACACATCGAAAAATGGACTTTTTAAAAAATCAATTGTCGTGAGGTTTCAGGGACACGGTTGATCCGATTATGTCTCTCGACGTGTCATTTTCTTCGGAGAGCAATCCTTCATCGTATGACCGAGGGAAATTGAAAAAAAACATTTTTGGACCAAGTTATGAGCAAAAGAGTGACTAGATTGTCGCTAAATTTCGATAACTGACTCCAACTTATCACAGGATTTTTTTTCTCTATTTCCCTCGTTCACACCGTGAAGAATTGTTCTCCAAAGAAAATGACACGTCGAGAGACATAATCGAATCAACTGTGTGTCTGGAACCTTACGACAAGTGATTTTAAAAACGTCAATTTTTTATGTTTAATGAACTTAATGACTTTTGAAGTATGGAGAATTTTTTAATTCACACAGTACTGGTTGCTTGCAAGGGGGTACAGACACCTTAGAATCCTAAAGAATGAAGTCAAAACTGCCATTAAAAGTCGTTTTTCATACTTTAGAATTATTTTCAGGAAATTCAAGGGACACGTGACTTTTTTACTATGAACTGATTTCAGTTTTTCTGGCCTTAAACTGTTCAGTTGAGAGGCTCGTCTTCTTCAACAAATTTCATCGTTTCTAAAAAAAATCGTGAATCAAGTTTCCGAAAATTGAATTTCAATTGTCCCAAAAACGTGGAAAGCTGTTTTATTTTGTTTCTTTCCAAATTATTCCATGACTAAATAATGATCGAAATTGAGTTTGGTTAACCGATGCAACAATTAGAGATAATTTCATGTAAGCGGTTCGATGATCGATGCACGACGAGTTCATGTTCGTCCGTTTTATTTTATTATTCCACTTCCCATATATGCATAAACGTGATTAATTTACTTGCCTCTCGAGTCACGAGATGCGGGCGACGATTTTCTGATTAATAATTCATCGACAATTATAACGATATACATATACATATATACACACACGTGGCGGTCACACCAACCCGGCCGAACCGAACCACCTTCCTACCCACCTAGCCAGCGACCGCAGGTGGTCGCCGGGCAAATTACAGAGCGCCATATGTTTGTCAGTAGGTGAATCATGAAGAATTAACATAAGTACGCGCGCGAGCCACAACTGATCGTGTGCATGCCTTTCATTAGCATATTTAGAAGCATAGACTCGAGCCGGGGTGAATTTGAGGCTTAAAGTAGTAAAATAAACATGAAAATGCAATTTTTTCAAGGTTCAAAGCAATCATTCAATGATTTCTGAACTAATTACTTGAAGATTATTGAATCTTATTTGTAGGCAATGATTCAACATTTTCCAACCATTTAGAATGATTTTTTCAAAATTCTGAGCAACTTTCAATGCTCTTAAAAAAATTGAAATAATTTGAAATTATTTTTCCAAGATTTTAAAACAAATATTCGATCATTTCGGATTACTTTTTACAGACGTCAGTTACTTACAGATCAATATAGAAATCATTTGTAGACAATAATTCGCGATTTTCCCCAGAATTTGATATAATTTTTTTTTTTTTATCATTTTTTGGTGACTGAAATTTTCAGATTGTTGAAAAAAAAATCTTTTTTCCGTACTTCCATTGTTATTTTCGCTATTATCTCAATGAAAAAGTAAATTTAGATCCAAATCAATTTCACGGAAGAAGAATTTGAGCGAAATTCTAGAAGGGGTCAGAGTCACTCTGCACTTCGTACGCTGCAGGACAAACCGAGAACGACAGCGGAGGCTCGAAGTGCATGAGTAATTAATGAAACCAATAATCCCTCACGCCGCTCGCTGTGCCGTGCACCTACGGTAGCTGTACTAGTCGGAAAATCCATTCAATTTAATTGGACCGGTTAATCGCAAGCTATTCCAGCTTTTACACGTGTGTGCAGTGCGACTGCTCTGAGCTTGACTGACACCGGAGCTTTTTTATCTTTTCAGATATTACAGAAAGGTTTTTTATCTTCTTCGAATAACTGAGGTGTTTTTTTGTTTTACAGCGAATGTATATTTCACTGTGACCCCTCCAAAGATTTTCCACATCGTGATGATTTTAGAATTTCTGTTGACTCAATATACTAAAAGTGTGAGCATAATGGTAATTCCGGGGTTTCAACGTGTGTAGTCTAGGAATCAACCCTCCACTGACCACTCAATAAACCACTCGACGAGTTTCAGTATAACAATAAATCACCGAACCTCTGGCAGCTAGTACAGAGTAATAAGTCATTAATAACAAAACCGGTAGCAGTATGCAATTGCAGTAGAGGATGATCAGCAACTACTTACTGTAATGCGCAGTGTGTGTAATTACATCGAACTGAACTGCGCCGGTAGAAATTTAGATAGGTATACCTATCTATAATTCCTAGTGAGTTTAGAGCTCCGATCCCTGTACAGTCATCTCAACCATGTATCAGATGACATGTACAGAGTGGTTCAAAAACAAATTACTGCGAGATCGAATATTGAATTTTTTTTATCTCGTTGACCGTGAAAGGAGAGATTTTTTCGATTCTCAATTCCCAGTGAGAATAATCTTCGAAGATTGATTGATCTACGTGATGCAAAATCGAGTGACGACTTTTATAAAATTTTATGAAATTATATTATAATTTATAATTATGGAGAAAAAAAATTTAACGAAATCTATGAATTACTGTTGAAAAAGTAGATATAAAAAATATTCAAAATTCAAAAATATTAAAATTCCTCAGTAGAAAAATATATTATGCTTCACAAAACAATATCAACATAATTTTGTGTGGAATTCATGTTGATTCGAAGTTGATTCTGTGTTGATATCCTACGTTGTTGATATAATACGGATTTTTTGTTGCCATTTGATGTAAAATTCGTGTTGATATTGTGCTGATTTGGTGTCGATTTTGATGGTTTGGTATTGACTTTGAGTCAATATTATGTTGCTCTTTTGTTGAATTAGAATTGCGATCCGGTATTGAATTTGGTGTTGATTTTGAGTTGAGATTGTGTCGATTTAGCGATGATTTTGATTTGATATAGCGTTGATTTTTTGACTTGATATCATGTTGAATTTTTATTTCGATTTGGTATTGAATTTCTGTTGATATTGTGTCTATTTCTAAGATGATTCCGAGTTCATTTTGTGTTCATTCAATGTTGATTTTGAGTTAATATCGACAGCAGTATGGAAGAACGTGACATCTCAAATTGTGCCAGAAGAAGGTGACATCTCAAATTGTGGCAGAAGAACGTGACATATCCTATCCTTAAACACAGGAGATGTCACGTTCTTCTGGCACAATTTGAGATGTCACGTTCTTCCATACTGCCGTCGATATTAGGTTGATATTGTGTGGCATTTGAGGTGCATTTAATGTTGATTTTGAGTCAATATTATGTTATATTGTGTTGCATTTGATGTTGAACTTCTGTTCATTCAGTGTTGATTTTGAGTTAATACTATGTTGATATTGTGTTGCATTCGAGATGCGATTTTATGTTGAATTTGTGTTCATTCAGTGTTGAGTTTGAGTTAAGACTATGTTGATATTGTGTGGCATTCGATGTTGAATTTGTGTTCATTCAGTGTTGATTTTGAGTTGATATTAGGTTGATATTGTGTGGCATTTGAGTTGCATTTGATGTTGAATTTGTGTTCATTCAATGTTGATTTTGAGTCAATATTATGTTATACAGTATAACCTCGATTATCCGAACCTCCATCATCCGAACCCTCCGTTATCCGAACCTCGATCACTTTATCCGAACCTTCTATTATCCGAACCTCAACTTGCTTTTTTGTTGTTTTTTGTTGGTTATGCACGCGTTTTTCATATTTTATTACACACACAGTATTTCACTATTTTAACGACGGTGCGAAATTTTTACCGGTAGTCTATATTTCACTTCAGGAAAACTCAGTTGAATACATAGTCGATATTCTTTCATATGTAAATATTATACGATATATGTGTGTGACATATTTCTTGAATATTTCCCAGCACTAACATTACTGATCGATTATCCGAATGTTCGATTATCCGAACTGGGCCCGGTCCCAATTGGTTCGGATAATCGAGGTTCTACTGTATTGTGTTGCATTTGATGTTGAACTTGTGTTCAGTTGATTTTGAGTCAATACTATGTTGATATTGTGTTGCATTCGAGATGTGATTTTATGTTGAATTTCTGTTTATTCAGTGTTGATTTTGAGTTAAGAATATGTTGATATTGTGTGGCATTCGATGTTGAATTTGTGTTCATTCAGTGTTGATCTTGATTTGATATTAGGTTGATATTGTGTCGCATTTGAGTTGCATTTGATGTTGAATTTGTGTTCATTCAATGTTGATTTTGAGTCAATATTATGTTATATTGTGTTGCATTTGATGTTGAACTTGTGTTCAGTTGATTTTGAGTCAATACTATGTTGATATTGTGTTGCATTCGAGGTGTGATTTTATGTTGAATTTCTGTTTATTCAGTGTTGATTTTGAGTTAAGACTATGTTGATATTGTGTGGCATTCGATGTTGAATTTGTGTTCATTCAGTGTTGATTTTGACTTAAGACTATGTTGATATTGTGTGGCATTCGATGTTGAATTTGTGTTCATTCAGTGTTGATTTTGAGTTGATACTATGTTGATATTGTGTGGTATTTGATGTTGAATTTGTGTTCATTCAGTGTTGATTTTGAACTGATACTATGTTGATGTTGTGTTGCATTCGACATGCGATTTGATGTTGAGTTTGTGTTCATGTCATGATATCATTATGTTGACGTCATATTCCGATTCGGTGTTGAATTTGCGTCGATGTCGTATTGATATTGTGTCGATTTATGATTCATTGTACGTATCACATCTTCTATCAACCTAGTCAATACAACATAAAGATTCGTTACTTCAATTGTGTATTAAATAAAATGCCAAAATCAACACAATATCAACATCAAACTCGAATCGATTTTCTGAACCGGAAATTTTTGTACTGTATGAACGACCCTGTACCAGCATCTGTAATAACGTGTCCGACTGTGTGATGCCTGATGTGAAACTCTACCGCGTACATCTCTGATAGACTTGTAATATAATTATCGCCTATACATTCGGTTGAGCAGGAACATCAGCAACAGCAACAGCAACAGCAATAGCACTACCAGTATAGTGAATCGCACTAGAGGCGAAAGGGCTGATGGTGTCGACTGTCGCGTGCTATGCGGATAATTAGAGGTATGGAAAGGGGAAGGGGAAGGGGGGACAGGGAAGGGGTTAGAAGGGTAATGTCATGCAAATATACCTGGCTAGCTGGATCCAGCTACCTACCAACCTACCAACAGCTCATGACTCGGTCCACCAGGAATAGAGTGCATTAATCCGCTAATGCACATGGGCGCCAGTAAAATTAGATTCGAGCTGCAGATTTACCCCCGATCAAATGCAACAGTGTCATCCGTCTATATCCTACGTTCGTGATTCGACTACGGGTGACTGTGATTAGTATCGTCATCATCATCCTGCACCACGGAAATTTACGACACATGAGGGTCCGAGGAAGAATTCATAAGTTTATGTTCAAGAGTTGCAACGTAATTGTTATCGAAGCCTCGGAGATCATCCTTGATCAGTTTGATGGCGACTCTACTATTCTTCAGAAAATTTCAAATCTAACAGGAATAGTTGGACATTGTTTAATATAATTGAAGTTATGATTGACTTTTTAACGATTTTCTATCGCTTATCGATGATTTTTATAATCTTATTGATGATTTCTGCTGATTTTGATAGATGGTCATTCATTTGCGATCATTTATATTATAAATTTATAGCGATTTTTCTCTTTTTCTTCTACATGACACGACGAATTAAAGAAGAAGATCAGTTTTTCATTAGTTTTTCATAATGACATACGATTTTTTATTAATTCTGTTTGCTTTTCGATCATGTTTAAGAAATTCCATCGTTATTATCTCAACAGTCTTACAACAATTTTTTTTTTTTTCTAAATTTCGGCGGTAATTCCTGATCATTTTAGAATCGATTCTAGATCGAACATCTTTACTTCAATTGATTTTTTACTTCTTTTTTTTCCATTATTAATTTTTTTTACCATTCTCGAGAACTTTATGAGATCATTTCAATAATTTATAGGTTTTATATTATACGTTTTAGATTTAGATTAGGAATATCGATGATTATTGATTTATCGAAGAAACATAATTAGTCCAAAATCCTATGGTTGCCCTAAAACATTACAGACTGTACAGAATCCAAATTTGTAGAGGTCGCTGTGTCCACCTTGAAAGAAAAGAGATAGAAGAAAAGCAGAATTAAAATTGTGGGATATCGGAGCCGCTAATTGTCCACAACAGTCAATTGTCTCGATATAAGTAGGTATCAGACTGGACCGTACACAATCGACGCACACAGCCACATCGTCATCTACCGCTCGCAGATGCGGTATTTAAAAAGTTTTTCAATTTTTTACGGATCATGCAGATCGTCGGGCCGCGGAGATAGAGTCGGGCTTTGTTCGCCATCTCCATAAACCCCCGCAGCTTATTGTCAAATCGCAAATACAAGCAGAACCTAACCCCATGTCCATAGCCCCGCTGACACGATCTCAAATCGAATCCTGATATCCATGTGCGACGGTGGTGCAATGGTCAGCATAGTTGCCTTCCAAGCAGTTCATCCGGGTTCGATTCCCGGCCATCGCACTCAATTTATTACTTTCCCTTTTTTTTTAAATTCCATCTATTCATCGTTTCCACCAATTCTAGTTTTTTTTATCGTTATAAATTTAAATTTGTCGCTAATTACGTTTTAAAATGTAAATTTGATAAATTGTATCATCTTTCAGACGTCAGTATGAAATCGAAATACTGTTGCACCACAGCTGAATCATTAATTCAGTGAGGTGATATAAAAATGTATAGTCAGGCTCACACAGGCTATGGAAACACTGCGATACGTAGTCGATGATAATCTACATTTAGAACAGCATAATGTGGTAGATAAAATATAGATACTGAACAAAAAAAAACCGGGTGACACAAGACAGTCCGATTATACGGTCAATTCGTTGTTCTGGAAAATTTCTTTATCTAATAGAAACGCGATTAAAGCGGCCAGATAAGGAACAGAAGAAACGATGTGTTTGATCGAGAATTTTGTCATTATAATTCATGGCTTTAATTCGTAAAAGTACGAAATTACCGATTACAATGATTTGCGAGAAGTGCTTCTGTCAATTTTTGACAAACGTTATAATCATCGAGGAAGACCGAAATAAATGTGACACTTGGAAGAACGAGAATGTGCAATGATCATTGTTAGCTCCTTTTCATCCAAGGTAAACCATCAGTTCTCAACAATATAAATTTAGAAGAATATGATTGACGGTGTAATGAGTGAACAAATACAGAAATAGAATAGAAATATAAGTAATATTGAATGTATTCGTATGAACAAGAATTGTCAATGGAATAAAATGATGCTTTATTGTATCCATCATGAGCAGTATTTGACGAAGTAGATACAGTTGTACATCAAGATACCTAAGATATGCTTATACTTGATACCCAATAATAGTACAATAGTGGTTTTTATCGGAATAAGAATATGAACCATTTTCAGTTCCTGTTCATTCCTCGATTCTCTTACAATACTCCAACTCTTCTTCTCTGCTTAGCTCTGCCTCTTTCATTCACAATATTCCACAAATTGGAGTCAGTTGTACAGAGACCATACAGCACTGAACTCAAAGTCGTCGTATGGATGTCAAATGTCCCAATTGTTGACGTCTAAATCTTGTCTTAACTCTTAAAGACGTCTTTTGGTTTCTTATAGCCGTCTTTAAGACCTAAGACAAGATTTAGACGTCATTAAGTGGGACGTTTGACGTTCATACGATGTCCAACGGTGAATTTCTATGAAATAAAACGGTGAATTATTTTTAGCCTCTCCTCATTTCTCAACATCCGATTTCCAGAAAAATTCATATATGGATGTGGTCACACAGCGTTACCACATTCTTTCATTATAGAACTCGGTTTATTCGCGTGACTTTTCCGAGTCAATAAACATCGCGTCAGACAAACAGACAAACCATATAGTTTTTCCTTATTTCTTACTTTTTCCTCATTTAATACGCGTCCAGGTATCACGTCATTCATTCCGAACGAGCCACAAGAAAAATGGAATGTATAGTTTAATCTTATCTCGCCGAGTGACGGATCTACGCAAGTCCAGTTTCGATATACAGTAGAGCGTCGATTATCCGAACGTCAGTTATCCGAAACGTCAATTATCCGAATGGCGATTTGCTTTATCCGAAACGTCAATTATCCGAATTGCGATTTGGTTTATTGGAAAATCGTCGACTTTTTCAAAAATAAACAGATGTAAGAACTCAAATATATAAGAATGTTGATTATTTTTTAAAGACATACATATCTAACTTTGTTCTGTATCATTGAATGATACGATGATTACATGTTTTCAGTTCACTAAAATGTACTTGTGATAATAACCTATTGATGTTCATTATAGTTAAATATATGTATACTGTTACGAAGGCTGCTGCAGCCTTACACCCTTTACATAACACGAAAGAGGTGCAGGCTGGTTGTTACGACAATCCTCTATATAAATTTCATCATTTCGAAAGAATCGACGTTTTTTCGCCCACGGAATATTGCTGTTCGGTTATCCGAAATTTCGATTATCCGAAAGGCACCCGGTCCCAATTGATTCGGATAATCGACGCTCTACTGTATATCCGAAGTTTTTTATTGAATCGTTTTGTTCTACGCACAATACTTTTTATTACTGTTACTGTCTTTACTCAAATTACATTGTTTTGTACAAAAAATTATGTGATGCGGGGTATAATCTGTGAGTTATCTTATATGGGGATTCGAATCACTGTCACACACGATTTTATATATTGTAGCCTTGTATGTTATCATATGATAGGAGCATCTGTATTTCTTCCACATTTTTTTCTGCCAACTGTTTTCTCATCTATATAACCAACTCTGAACACAGAGTATAAAAACCTAATTTTCTCAGTGCTTCTATGACTTTACCGAACTTACTTACAAACAACATTCAAAAATCGGTACTCTTTGTCAGTACAAACAAATATTGCTCATTGATTAGGATCACTGGTGGTATTACACGTAGGGGTGACGAAGACAGCACAAAATTATCTCAAGTGTACGCGAATCGAATATCGGTTTATTAGATTTCACACTTTACATCGTATTATTCATAAAAAATTGGACAAGCTAATAAAAAAACGTTCGGAAAGAATTAAAAAATTTTGATGACTTGATAAAATTATTGCAGTTTCTGATGAAGACGACGATTTGTCGTAGAAACGTCAAACACAATTGTACACAGGAGTGGATTAATTGTTATTTTTCCTCTTCCGTTGACTCGACTTGATCGATCGCTATACTATAATAAATAAAGCTGATTTCATCACTCCCACATGCGCTATCATCAATGATGCACTGCTCGAGCCATATTTATACGTTATGAACAACGATTTTCAAAATCTGATTATTAGTAAAGTCACGAATTCTCTTCGTCTCAGGAATTCAGTTTTCGGATCTAAAATAGGTATCTGTGTATTGGCGTCATTCAAGTATTACGTAACGCTATTTTTGACAATTTTTTACCCCTGACCATTTTCGATTCGCTTTACGATTTCCTATATGATTTTTCGATCTCAAGAAAGCACTACTGAATTGGTTCAGATTTTTTCCGCCAACCGTTAGTTTTTTATGATTATTTCACCCCATCTGAAATTGTATTTTTTTTTCAAATCTCTAAAAAAATCTGTTTTTTATTTCGATCATTTTGAAACTCGTCTAAGGATGGGCCGAATTTTTTGTCTATTCTTTTCCAGCGTTTTAAACATTTTGAACAAATAAAACGCCATGCTGCGACGGTATGAAAATTATCCAAAAATCACTAAAACTTCTGTAAATTCTGAAATTTTTGGTATTTTTTGGAGTTATAATAGTATTAGCTCTCGTATTAGCCTTTTCGACGGCCGCTATTAATATTGTCTTATGTTTTCGTTTCCATTTGGAAAAGACCTATCTGAAAATGGCTCGGGGTGAAAGACTTATCTCCTATGCTTGTACACAGGACTTAAGTCTTTTACCCCGAGCCATGTTCAGATAGGTCTTTTCCAAATGGAAACGAAAACATAAGACAATATTAATAGCGGCCGTCGTTTTGTTAGTTTTATATTATATTATTATACCACCTCGTCAGTTTTTACTCCAAATATTTTTGGACGAATCATTTATTTTCATCACTTCGCGATAAATTATTATTTGAGTATGGATATTTCATTCCCAATATTTTATCTGTACCTATGCCGATACCAAATATCGAAATTAAAATATTTGCCATCTGCACTAGACTTAGAATGCATCGAGAATCGATGTATCGGAAATATTGATTTTTTGCTTGCAATATTCGATATTTCGACGTCAATATTACTGCTTTTAATGTATCGAAAAAATATCGATATCAGTATGAAGAAATTTGAAAGTTTATCAAACATTTCCTACATTTTTCGTTTCCAAAATTGTTACTAGAGGCTCAATAATCCTTTTTGATTATAACAATTTTTCAAATCAAGAACAATAAGAACAATAATAATTTGTCATTGTTCAAAAATTCAATTCTCTTTTTCTTTTCTTTTTACGGTCATATAGTATATTTATTGGTTCTCTGAACACATTCGAACCGTGGTTAGAAAATATCGATATTTTGAGTCCGATATTATCGTTACATCGATACATCGATACTGTCAATATTCTTCTCTGATTAATCGATTACCTACTTTCTTCTTCGATATTTTTGCTTTCGATTTATCGATATCCGATTATTTTTATTAAACATCGGAAAAATCGATTTTTATGTTTTTCATTCAGATTTGGGTGTCAGAACGACACGTGAAGGTGGGAATATTATAAATAATGTGTATAACATTTGAAAAAAAAATGAGTGATGAAACTGAACAGGGTTTTTTTTCGCAATAATTCCTCATTTATATTCCCGCACCGATTTATCGATGTTTCGATGTCTTTTATAATCGATTTTTATTTCAAATATCGATTATTTCAGCATCGATTTTTCATCCATACTCTACACTCGTCTCTGTGATGGGCAATACGTGTCAAAGTATCGATAATTCGTATCGATACGGCCAATATATCGACCCTATAGTATCGATTTCATGAATATCGATACATTTTTATATTCATTAAATAATTAATGGAAAAAATCTACCAAATACACCCTTTTTTTTATCAACAATCAAATTTCACTTTTAAAAAGTAGTAACTTTATTTACAATCCAGTTTTATTTTTTTTAACAAAATGAGAATCATTGAATGATAAAAGAACTAACTACTTATTTTGCTACATAAGGAATATCTTGTTTAACGAAAATTGCACAAAGAAAATCAATTTGTACCCCGATATCGAGTTACAAGAGTATCGATACACTGATGTATCGCTGTATGAAGTATCGATACAAGATATCAATAATTTAATCCCAAGGTATTGATTTTCGGATGTATATGGGGCTGTCCACGTCAATTCAACCACCCTCCAGACCGCGACCTCTCCGATTTGCCTCGTGATTTTTTTTGTTATTGTCCGTGCTTTGAAACATTTTTCTTAATTTTTTCAGATTTTTCGGATCAACCCTTTTTGAGTTATATTTTTTTTTAACTCAAAAAGAAGGACCATTTTTTTAAATCTGAAAAAATTCACAATAATCTTCTGACTGACGTAGAACAGTCTCCCATTTGCGAGAATGTGGAACGACTTTTTTAAATATTTTTTTTAACGAATCGATTGATCTTCTTCCTTCAAAACTGTAAAAAAAAAACTTCTGCTGTGGACATAAGCGTGGTACAGGAGACTTAAAAGATAGATCTTTATTACTTTATTTTAATTAGTGCTTGCAAACTTTTTTTTTTATTTTAAAGGTGTTCACAGTTTTGAAGAAAAAATATCAATTAATTCGTTAAAAAAAAAATATTAAAAAAATTCGTTCCACATTCTCGAAAATCGGAGACTGTTCTACGTTAGTCAGAGGATTTTTTTGATTTTTTTTCAGATTTCTAAAAATGGTCCTTCTTTTTGAGTTGAAAAAAATTATAACTCAATAAGGGTTGATCCGAAAAATCTGAAAAAATTTAGAAAAATGTTTCAAAGCACGGACAATAACACAAAAAATCACGGGGCAAATCGGAAAGGTCGCGGTCTGGGGGTTGGTTGAATTGACGTGGACAGCCACATATCGATACATATCACCAATCGAGTCTGTGCCTACGTCAATTACACATATATGTTAGCTTAGTCTTTTTTTTATATTGAGAAAAAAAGAAGGGGAGGCTATAGGCACATGTTAGCTTTTTCTTCTTATTATTATTATTATTATTAGAAAAAAAAGAATAAGGCTTAGGATAATCTATTAGCCACATGTTAGCTCGCGATAGAGAACGCGTGGCGCCATCCCTCGTCAGTTGGCCGAACTCGTTCCGCGACGCCTTTGTCCGTTTTCCTCGGCAGGCACCGCGACGCTCTCTGCCCTCCACATCGTCACTTATATCGTTAGTAGCGTGGTGTCTGTCAACGCGGGCAGTTACGGCCTGTTGTAACCCCGTCGGTTCCATGGTGCTGCCAGTTTACACAATACAATAGATTATCTTATACCTAATCCTTAGTGTGGTTTTGTGTAGAATAGATCATCTGTGATAAATACACGTCAACGATGCCAGACGTAACTCCGAACCCATTAGAGTCGAGTTTACAGTAGCTCAATTTTTATACTCCATTTAGAATTTAGAATTACTTCACCCCATTGTTTGTTTTGTTTTGCTTGATTTTATAACGTCTCGATCCCCTATGCAAGTCCAGTGAGAGAACGAGAGAACGAGAGACTCAGACTAGAAGAGAAAACGAACCTGACGAGGCCGAAAATCGGTGAGTAAAACTTGTGTCAACAACGAACCGATGTAAATTGTATGTCCGTCAAAAGTAGTGCCTAGACAAAAATCGTCTGCTCCTAAACCGACAGACGATCTAGGAGCGCGGGAAGCGCGCAGATATGACGATGCGTCGATCCATGAACCCGTGTTGCGTTCGTCTCGAGGATCGAGGATCGTTCAACCCGAATTCGGCCCTCGCGCTCCCCCCTCCTAAACGGAACGCGACACGCGCCTGTCTGTAGGGACTGTAGGTTCTATTGTTCGATTCTGACGATTGAATCACGCCGATTAGTCGCTTTCGATTATATCGGATCGAGCATTACTGTTTTTATTTTCCCGCTTTAGGCTTCGATGCTTATATGCACCAAGAATGTTGGAGTGTAAGGGGAAATGAAACCCACGTGACCTCGATATGATTTACACTTGGAATTTTCAAACGCTATTTTCTCAGCCAAAACACATTCGATTGATGTGAAATTGATATCAGTGACGTAGAAAAACTCAATGAAGGGCCTGCCAATCGCGGATTTTCGAAAATCGAGACGTAATAACAGTTTTTTAACAATATTGTTCTGTAGTCCAAGGAAGTGCTGCCTCTCTCCACGAGGGGCAGCACCTCCTTGGGTTACAGAACAATATTGTTACACAAAATTCTAATTATGTCTTTCGATATTCGAAAATCCACGATTGGCAGGCCCTTCATTAAGTTTTTCTACGTCACTGATATCAATTTCACATCAATCGGATGTGTTTTGGCTGAGAAAATAGCGTTTGAAAATTCCAAGTGTAAATCGTATCGAGGTCACGTGACTTTCATTTCACCTTAAGAGCATGCTGGAGTCAGGCTTTAGCCACCGTACCCGGTTTTCACTTGTTTTCACTGATATCAAAGCCTACGCGTCACGAACGCGAAAAAGAATTAGTTAACGGTATTCTATAATGAATTCCGAAGATTTATATTGCAAAACTTCTTTATTTCATGCACTATTATAGAGAAATTCTATTGTATTCTGCATAAAATGATAAACGCCCAATATGGCCGCGACCACGAGTTGACATCGACAATTATCATTTTATGCAGAATACAATAGAATTTCTCTATTAGTGCATGAAATAAAGAAGTTTTGCAACATAAATCTTCGGAATTCAATATAGAATACCGGTAACTAATTCTTTTTCGCGTTCGTGACGCGTAGGCTTTGATATCAGTGAAAACAAGTGAAAACAGGGTACGGTGGGTAAAGCCTGACTCCAGCATGCTCTTAAAGAATATATTTCGTCGGATTGGCTTTTGTCTCACTCACTCACACGCAGTCACTGATTATATAGAGATCAGTGCACGCGCAGTACGCACGCCGTGTTTGACGATAGAGGGAGTAGCTTGCGGTTGCTAATCTGTCCTCAGTCTTGCGTTCCGTTGTTATTATTATGTTTACTCCTCTCCAGTGGCGATTTTATTTTATTTTTTATCCTCGACGTACTCTTACATAGGGTTTTGAGTCGCTTGAGGCTGGCTTTACGACGTCAGTTCTCTCTTTTATTTACAGTTATTTTAGTAGTATGTGTTAGTTATATTGCCATATTCAGGTACTGCGTATTAGGTCCTTCGCCTTAACACTTCCGGCTAATTTGTTTTTCCCGAGAGACCGAAAACGGTACTATTTTCTACCGCAGACAGCGCAGAAACAAGTTAGCGAAAGTGTCAAGGTTATTTCCAAACGGCAATGTAACGGCCATTAACACAGTTCTTGGACTTTCGGAGCGGCGTGGTCTGAGTTATGATCGTAACGATTTGAGGCGACTTACCAGCGAATCAGGGCAATGTCATCGTCATCATAATCACTTCGAAAATGAAATGTCGAGTTTTCACCAGATGGGCGATTTGCGTCGATTATTTCCGGTCGATTTTTCAATACTCCAATTTCAGCCAATCATCTTTCGGATTGTTGATAATAGCCTATTTTTTAACTTCCCGTTTCTCTGTTTTCAGAGAAAAAAGGAAGTTATTGTAATCACCCCGAAAGTGAAAAGTCAAGTTTTCACTAAATCTCCACGTTTCGTGGTCCAAAGAATCACCTCAGACTATTTTCCGTTTGACGGCTGGGTGTGTGTATGTGACCACGTTTTGGTCCGCGCGATAATCTCGAGAATGCGCGCGGTCGGACTTTGATCAACTTGGTCTCAATCGACGCGCCTTTTTCAAACTTAGAAATGATTAGATTTCGGCTTTGGTCGGTTCGGTACTTTTCGAGATATTTAAATAACAAAATTCTGAAAAACACAACAAAAATGACGATATCTTGAGAAGGGATCAACGGATTTCAATAAAATTTGGTATCATAATTTTCGGATCGCTGAACACGAATCTGGAGTCAGTTTTGCAAAATTTTCATTCGGCGTATTCGATATGCTGCAAAAAAAAACAACTAAAAACATTGGGAATTCGGATGAAACTTGGTACTCGCAGGTTTTTTGGGCCACTGATCATGAATCTGAAGTCAGATTTGCGAAATTCGAAATGGCGAGTCCGATTTGCTGCGAAAAACACTAAAAACATTCGAAATCTTATTGAAATTGGTACTTAAAGGTTTTTTCAACCGCTGATCAAGAATCTGGGGTCATATTCGCAAATTTCAAAACAGCAGAGAACAAAATAAATAAAGAAGCACGTTTCTTGTAAACGAATTACCAGGCAAACCGCCAAACCTATTTTCACAAAATTCGCGCATAATACTGTTTATGCCCTGAAGTAGAGATGGAAATCGAACGGTAGATCATCGCTTACTATGTATCGGCTAATCGGAGACGTCCCGATTATAATAATCAATTAATCGCGAACAATTAATAGATTTCCTGAATAATCGATTAATCGATTATGAAAAAATTGCGCAAAATAATAGAGAGTGCGAAACGTCTTTATTGCGCAAGGTATCAAAACAGTTTCCGAAAAAAATTTATTCTTATTTCTAGTATAGTAACATACTAATCGTACATACTAAACGAATCCTCTAAATGATTAGTATATTTCCACCTAGAATCCTGAAGTATTAAGAATATCCTCTTAAAGTTAGTATGCCGTCTATCGTAAGGTGACCACGTGATCACCCTGCGGTGGGGAACGCACCAAATTGCAATATGGCTGCGTCCGCATCGTGTCATCCATCGTGTTGTGCAGTGTTGTGTACTGATTTCGCAATTAAGTTCTATAGTTTTTTTCGAATAAATCGACGCAGGCGTTGAGTGGCTAAATGAAAATGATCTGGGCACGTCAATTAAGTATTGAAACGTAAATAGACCTAAAATTATCAGTTTGTCTATTTCCGCAAAGTAAATCACGAGTACGCGTGTTCTCACAACCTTCGAAATAATTCCACCTACTGCATTATTATTATCAATATCATTTTCATGATCATTATCATGATTATCATTATCATGATCATGATGAATCTCAATATTATCATTGTTATTATTATTATTCATTATCATTATCATTGTCAATATCACTTTCATGATCATTATCATTATTATCATCAATGTCATACTCATTATCATTATCAATATCATCATTATTATTATGATCAATGTCATATTCATGATCATTATCAATATTCTCATTATTATTATCATTCAGACATTGTCATTGTCATTGTCAGCATCAATGTCATTTTCATTATCATTATCATCATTAATATTATCATCATGTTGATAATGATCATTATTATCATCAATATCATTTTCATGATCATTATGATCAATATTCATTATGATCATCAATGTCATATTCATGATCATTATCAATATTATCATTATTATCATCAATGTCATATTCATGATCATTATCAATATCATCATTATTATTATGATCAATGTCATATTCATGATCATTATCAATATTCTCATTATTATTATCATTCAGACATTGTCATTGTCATTGTCAGCATCAATGTCATTTTCATTATCATTATCATCATTAATATTATCATCATGTTGATAATGATCATTATTATCATCAATATCATTTTCATGATCATTATGATCAATATTCATTATGATCATCAATGTCATATTCATGATCATTATCAATATTATCATTATTATCATCAATGTCATATGCATGATCATTATCAATATTCTCATTGTTATTATCATTCAGACATTGTCATTGTCATTGTCAGCATCAATGTCATTTTCATTATCATTATCATCATTATTATTATCATTATGTTGATAATGATCATTATTATCATCAATATCATTTTCATGATCATTATGATCAATATTCATTATGATCATCAATGTCATATTCATGATCATTATCAATATTATCATTATTATCATCAATGTCATATTCATGATCATTATCAATATCATCATTATTATTATGATCAATGTCATATTCATGATCATTATCAATATTCTCATTATTATTATCATTCAGACATTGTCATTGTCATTGTCATTGTCATCATCAATGTCATTTTCATTATCATTATCGTCATTATTATTATCATTATTATCATCAATATCATATTCATGATCATCATCAATATAATCATTATTATCATCAATGTCATATGCATGATCATTATCAATATTCTCATTGTTATTATCATTCAGACATTATCATTGTCATTGTCATCATCAATGTCATTTTCATTATCATTATTATCATTATTATTATCATTATGTTGATAATGATCATTAGTATCATCAATATCATTTTCATGATCATTATCATTATCCTATCACTTGACTAAGATTAGGTCAGACAAAATTAATGTTATACGTTTTTTATATAATGAATGTAAAATATGAATACAAAATTAAAATAAAACGATTTTTCTGTAATTCCACTGATTTCTCCTTTGGGATGCTTTTTTTACGTTTAGAGTATATACTAACCTTTAGAATGTGACATACTGAACTTAGATTAGAGGATTATTCTTAAAACTAGTATGCATTCACATTAGTATGTGCTCATTAAATTATTTTCCTCTTAAGATTAGAAAATATACTCACCGCCTATTTTAGACGGAAATATACTAAGTTTTAGTGTATTATACTAACTTTAAGAATAAATTTCTTTCGGTGAAAGTTTGAACAAAATCTAATATTAAACTCATTTTACATCATACCAATCTCCTTTTTCAATTGAGAATAATTTTTTTCATATTATATATTTTCTTTTTTAAAATCGGCATTTTTTTAAACGCACATTTTTTCTGTCGCGTTATACAATTTTTTTGTGACACATTATGATATGATAATCGAATCGGTAATCGGCTGAAAATAATCGATTGTAGTACTAATCGAACGACTGACTAATCGATTCAAATAATCGATTAATCGAATGCAACTAATCGATTAGCGCGATAATCGAATCGTAATCG